>JAJAGP010000004.1:967500-1173009 GCA_025084515.1 Ancistrus triradiatus | reverse complement strand
ACACACACACACACACACACACACACACACACACACACACACACACACACTGCTCTGAATGAATTAAAAATTGTCATTGAATACTTTGTTCAGTGCAAAGTTGAATGTGCTGACAACAAAATCACACAAAATTCATCAATGTAAATCAAATCTATTAACCAATGGAGGCCTGGATTTGGAGACACACACAAAATTAAAGTGGAAAAACACACTTCAGGTTGATCTAACTTTGATGTAATGATGCTGCTGATCTGAATTTAAGCTCATTTTCAAGCAATTTGCAGTATTACATTAGAACACTGGTTATTTTAGGTTTTACATATAGCACAATCATCATTCAGGGCTTAAATTGAATTAAACACTTAGCCCAACATATTTCTTCACCTCCAGACTTCTAATTTCATCGTTTAAGTTCCATTTGGGAAGATTAAATACAGAAAAAACAAAAAGCGTCATTTATTTTTTGGGTTTATAATGTGTGTGTCGATGCTGGTGAGTGGAAATTTCATTTTAGAGGAAACAAGAAATAATCAACACATTAGGAAAGAAGGAGAACTCCTTCCAGCACACAAGCACATGAACATAACATAAACACACAACTAGCCACAGGTTTGGGATAAGGGTATTGGAAAAAGTATTCAAAAACTTCAAGCAGCCATCCGTGTGGGCAGCCATTTCGGCGCGCCCTGCAGACCCGTCTCTCCGTCCTTGGGGAAGATAGCTTAGAGAATGGAGGCGTTTGGTCAGGTTAGGGACAATGGGGGGATGGAGGGGGGCTGGTAGGTCCTTAGCAACAGATCCTCTGCAGGTATTTCTTATCAGCAAGGCCGTTGCTGATATGGGGGAGCCGAAACTAGAAATAACTTGTTTTCACTGAGCTCTGAAAATTTAACACTCAGAAGCAATGTATCTCTGCTGATTAAAAATCCTTTCGCAAATTCGTTGATTTCTCCATGATGGATTCCATAGTGCGATTGTTCTTTTCAGTTCACATTCTTGCGCAGATAGAGTCTGTACAAAGTTTGCGATAACGTGGCAGTATACAGCGCTTACTGCCCAGAATGAAGACGCAGTCTGAGTTCCAACAGCTTTGCCCACCATTTCAATCAAATTTGGGCAGTTCCTGGGGCCCTTTGACAACTGACCCAACTCTTTTAATTTTCCGATACAGCAGGGTAATGCCTAATCCAATCAGCAGAAACCCCACGATCAAAGTTCCAAATAGATCAACAGCCTTGATGTCCTCCGACGAAAGAGGTGTCAGGCACACGACTTTCCACTTCCCCCACGGGTCCATCGCGTATCCTGCCATCTGTGTTCCGTCGGGGCATGTGGGTTCCCCCGAACCCGAACTTCTCGATGAGAAGATGGTGTTAATAGCATTCAGAGACCATTTAACCAATTCCATAGTTCTTTACTTCGCTGAGCTGTGCTGCGGAGTAGAGTAGACGAGACAGATACAAAGAAGCCAAGCAAGAGAGATAAGGGAGCGAGGAGCAGTGCGTCCGCCTTCCACGAGAGCTCAGAGGGAAAAAAAACAAACAAAAAAAAAAGGTCATAACCTCTAAAAATACAAATAAAAAGAAGCCTGTCATCATAAATCAAGTGGTTACAAGTTTTTTTATGTCTTCTGTAATAGAACAAACAAATATTAGTCACAATTCAGTGTTATTTTGCTATTTATCTGAATAAATCACGCTGAATGAAGGCCTCTGCATTGCTAAACCAGGTTGTGCTGGCCATTTAAACCCCTCCCCCACGCGCTCTGTCAGCATGAACATGTCACGTGACATCTTGTTGGAATGCTTAGACTGTTAGCTTTCCATCGGAAGCAGGGTCATTCACTCAGCGCCTACATAGAACCTTCATTTCCCTATTCTGCATAGTAACAGCTCAGCTGCTATATGACTGGAGTGGCTAACCAATGAAATTTGGAAGTTCGCAAACAAAAACCGAACTGAGGATTTATGAGAGCCCTCCCGTAGGGGATATCTTATGTAGACTTTAGGGGGAACCTCGTGTTGTGGAGTGAGAACACAGCCAAAGAACGCTCATCTCTGGTTACATTGGAAATGAATGGATTTTTATGGGACGACGTGAGCAAGTGAAAAAAGGACTTTACTGACATTTTATCTGGAGTTTAACAATATCGTGGAGTTGTTTAGATGGTAAGTGAATTCTCTATAATCAAATCAAGATATATTACATCCTAAGTATATTTTAAAAGGTAAAATAGTTGGGGAGGTGTGGTTGTTTATGTAAACAAACATGGCGGACAGCTGTGTTCGGTATGTGATTTCTGGCGAATGGCTGCATGTAGACGGTTGAAAATCGTTATGCAGGTAGTCATAATAGCATTAAATGTTTTGAGTTGGTGTTTTGGACTGTGTATTAAGAATATTTACACTATTAAGAATGCAAAAAATCGCGACCTAGTGGGCCCGTATATGGGATGGTCAATATAATCCTATCTGTAGTGACTGGAATTCCTAACTCAGCCTTACAGACAGAACTGAGTTAGGGGACACAAGGTCTGTAAAAATATCTAATTGGGAATCCTCAGCCATAAAATTGGATTTATATAAAGATGATCTTTTAAATGATCTCCATAGGATGTGTGATAGCATCTCCAGTTATTCAGTGGGTCTGATGAGTACCATTCTGAGCAGAGATAAAGAGATAAAATCTTACTTATCTTGTCACACTGGTCAAAAAACAACTGCCATGACTATAAAAGTAATAATTCTACTTGGCTGGTATAAAGTGAATGAAATAAGCGGTTAAGACATTGAATGAAGTTTGTCTCTCTATCATTGTGGGGACCTTCCACTGATTACTGTAGGTAATTAATGTTACACCTACCCCTAACCTTAACCTCAGTAACCTAAAGCAAACCTTTTGACTATTGACTTTTAAAAAGAAAGTTACAGTTTTTATAAAATAAGCTGTTTTCCTCACAGGGATCAGCAAGGTGTCCCCACCATGTAATAAATGTCAGAGCTTACTATCGACATTTGGAATCTCGTTTTATCTAGGTTTAGGATAGATGTAGACAAACTCTCTCTCACAGTCTTGGGACCAACTAATAAAATCTCAGTTTTATTTGAGTTTAAATTAAATGACACCCAATCTTTTATTACACAATCTTCAGTTTTCTGAGTCACAATGTACTTATTTTTTGAGTGCTCAGAGTATATATTATCTAAATAAGCAAACTGCTGGTTGGTCAAGTAGGCTCTACATCAAGAACGCAACAGTCTCTTAATACATGGTATTTTTTCTAAATGCTGCACTTAAATCTAATAGAACAAGAAAATAAACACATTATTTATCTGTGGGCATTAATAAATAATTTAAATTTAAAATAATTTTTTTGGAGGTAACTATACAGCTGCTGCTAAATAGCTTTTTCTAAGATTTTTTTGGAGAGGAAAGGTAGATTTGAAAGCAGTCTATAATTAGACAGGACAATAGGATCAAGAGTTTTTAATCAGTGGATTAATAACCCTGCCCTTATATTATTTGGGCACACAGTCAAAGTTAAGTAATCAATTCTTTAAGTAAATGTGTAGGAATTGGATCTAGTAAACATGATGATGACTTAGATGAGCTGATCCGTGAGGAAAGTTTAGTATTAGTAATTGGGGTAAAAGATTCTAGTCTAGGAGAAATACGCAGCTTTAGCTTTACTGTGTTTATACTCTGCCAAGCTGTCCCCCCAGGCAACCTTAAATCCCTCCAATTTACTATGTCACCACTTACGTTCTAAACTCTGAGCTGATGGTTTAGGTACGTTTGTGGTCATTATACCCTGGTGCTAGCCTTTTCTCTATAATACTGATTCAGTGAAACATATTCCAATTGGTTGGTTACATGCACAAGTTGATCGGGCTTCGTAGGTCATAAAGTTCAAAAAGTGTTTTGAAGTCACTTTCACTCTGTTGGCATTTGCGGATACTGTGACCTGTTGGCCTTTCTGTGTGTTTTCTGGTGAGTTCTCCTTCTCCCCCTTCTGACCGGAAGTGCTCACCACCTTTTCAACATTCCAGATTGCACATGCCTGCTGTCTGTTGATTGCTCATGTCTCTGGGACATCGGTTTTCCTTCAGTTTGTTTTTTTGGTCCTCTGTTAACATTCAGTTAGTTCCCGGCGTATGCATTCCAGTTTAAGCTCCAAGTCATGTGCATCTATGTCCAAGTTACAAGCTGTGTGCATCTAATTTTAAGCTCCAAGTCACATGCAAGTTTCTGCATTGTGCTGAATGCTTCCAAGTTTATCTCTACTCTGTGATTCCAAGTTCAAGTTCCTGTGTCATGTTGTATGCATCTAAGCTCAAGCTCCATGCCGTGTACTTTCAAGTTCCTGCATCATGTCATTTGCAAGCTCAAGTGGCACGCCTGGGCTCTAGTTCCACATGGTACACCCATGCTCAAGCTCCAAGCAGTGCGCCAAGGCTCACGTTCTAAGCGGTCCCCACAGGCTCAAGCTCAAGCTCCACCTTTCATTAAAAATTAGCTAAAAGAAGTTTTGGATATGGAAGGATATGGAAAGAACATTAAAAAGTAGTAGGACCAGTAAAAAGGGTTACAATTGGTTGCAAAGAGACTGATTTTATACATATTGTGTAACGATGATGAGCAATCATCTGGTTTAGCTCCCCCTGCTTTCTCCTTCCAACATAGCAGGTGGGGCTATAGCCACCTGCTGGTCTGTCTTCTATATATAACCCGCTTCCTGTGCACTTCCTTGTCTGGCTTTATCACTCTATGGTTGTCCTTGGCTCCTGTCCCAACCTCCATTCTTGTTTGTTTATTCTTCTTGGTCTTGTCTTATCCCTTTGTGTCTTTATCTCTCTTCCTTGGTGTCCTTTGTATTTATAGTTGTTCTAGGTTTAAGTTGTATGTTGTATTAGTAGCCCTGTTGTTGTGTTCAGTTAGCATTCCTTGTTTGTTAGCCTTGTTAGCTTGTCCTTTGTGTTAGATGTTTGTTGTGTTAGTTATCATTCTTGGTTTGTGTTTGTGTTGTTTGTTGTATTATTCACAATGTTCACTGTAAATAAACCTTCATCACTTGCACCTACGTCCGTCTCCCTTGCCCCTACTTGCCTCGTTCGTGACAGAAAGCCAGACCATGTTAAGGACGTAGCAAGTGTGTCCCCAGTCCTCCGGAGCATGTGGTCAGAGTCCTCAGAGTATGAGTATCCTGAGGACTATTTAAAGTGGGAGTACCAGCCCTCTTTAATTCAGCTCAGTCGGGACTCGGAATTTCCTGTCCGGCCGTAACCCTCCGAGGCACGAAGGGTGGACCTTCCCGTGCAGCCAGGAGGTGCCACCGGAAGCGGAGGACCGCGCCCGCTGACTCAGCACCTGAGCCCACGTCCGCTAGCTCAGTGCCTGAGCCCACGCCCGCTACCTCAACGCTGATGCCTGCGTTTGCTTACTCAGCGCGTGAGCCGACGTCTGCTTGCTCGACCCTGGAGCCCACGCCCACTAGCACCAGGCCTGTGTCTCCATAAACTGCCCACCAGCCCCGGTTACAGCTAGCCCGCCACGTGCTGGACCCCCTTCTTGCCAGCTGTTCGAGAATCCCCAAGGTCAAGCAGGATTCCTCAATCTCCAGCACCCGCATGCCCACATCCTCATGTTCACTCCTGACCCCAGCTCACCTGTCCATGGCTCAGATCCAGCAGGTACTTCAAGGGGTCTTGGGATCAGTACAGACTACCCGAGTGGTGGTGGGGTTTTGCAGTGCAAATTGCGAAGATGCTTGGGCACGAGAGTCTTATTGTGGACTTACGGGTTGTTCTGGGAGCTGTGGACTCTGCAGTGACGCAGGGACTCACGATAGCTGGATCGTGGCCTGTCTCACCACCCTCACTTCCAGAGGCCACTCGCTCCAATGAGGCCCTTCCAGAGGTTTCATCCTGTACCTCGGGTGGTTCCTGCAGCCACCAGGACTTTCTGGTCCGGGGCTACTGGACCTTTAAACCGCGTCTTTGCAGGGTCCTTTAGGACTCCTGTGGGGAACTTTACCCGGTGGACCAGAACTGTTTCGGTGTGGCCTGTTAGGCCTGTTTCCTTCCCCGTGTTGTCCCCTGTTATTCTCAGTCTCCTGTCCTTGCCTCCTCTGTTCTGGCCCCCTGCTTTGTTCACGTCCGTGTTTTGCTCTTCTCCTTTGGGTTAGTCTGGGTCTGTCCTGTTTCCTAGCTTTCTCTTTTTTTTCCTGTCCTTTGCGCTTCGGAGCCACGCCTTTAATATATCTTTCAGACAACAGGCTTTAATTATTCTAAACTCTCACTACAATCCAATCAATCTAGCTGTTACATTAAATACAATGGGGGAAGTTTTGTCATCTTTATTAGCTATGAAACCATGACCTATTTTTCTTGTAGAGAATACGGTCATGTTGGAAGATTTTGGCCAAATGGAGCTGCAGAGCTACAGAGCTGCTGAATGAACTCCAATCTAAATCAATTAATAATGCTTGTACCACAAGTAATAATGCCAATTAAGCACAGTGCATCTGTTGATTTTAGGTCTTTAGTGTCACATTAATGCTCAGTAAATTGCGACTGATCCCAGCATGGAGCAATCAGTTGCCGGTGTGGCAGTTAGTGATAATGCTGCAGTTGGCCATACAGTCAGGCTCATTATAGATAAATCAGTAACTGGCATGGCTGCTGGTAACGCAGTTAAGCTTGTTAAGGACTGACCAGTGACATCAGCGGCCAGTAGTAATGCAGTCAGGCTTGTTACAGAGCAATCAGTTGCCAGTCTTGACATCGAAGATGCAGTCCAGCTCACTATGGGGCAATCAATGGTCAGTTCAGGCTCTGGTTGCTTAGCTGAGCCTGCCATCCGGCAATTGTTTGAGGGTGCAAACATTAGCAATGCAGTTGTGGTCTCGTGCAAACAGTCAGATGCTTGTGTGGCCAGTGGATTACTGAGTGGAGAGAATAAGATCATTAATCTCCATAATGAGAGCAATAAATACGAAACTGAAAATAGTCAGACACAAAGTCCAAGTGCCTCGGATGGTTCTTTTATAAAATATGATGTCAGGTCACTTAAAGATGGAGGTGAAAATAATTACAGTGATATGGAAAGCCTTCCTGATTAGTCTGATGATTGTATCCCCACAGAACCATACAGATTAGAGAACAAAAGTAAACTCTACTCCGTTGCCCAGATAAATCACTTCTTAGATAGCAGCAAGGGACCACGTGAACCAAAGATAGATGCATTTTTTCCTGATATGAGTATATTCTCATTGTCTTCCTCCACTGCAATGAAAAAAGCCACTTTTGTTAAGCTTAATAAACCCAAACAGTATCGACTAAAAATGTTCATGAGCAGTGTTAGGAGATTACAACTCAGTAATAATAATAAAGCTAGATATTGCTACAAGATACAGATCTGGAAATACAGTGATGCTTGAAAGTTTGTGAATCCTTTGGAATTTTCAATATTTCTGCATACATATGACCTAAAACATCACCAGATTTTCACATAAGACCAAAAAGTAGATAAAGAGAACCCAGTTAAACAAATGAGACAAAATATTATACTTGGTCATTTATTTATTGAGGAAAATTATCCAATATTACATATTAGTGAGTGGCAAAACTTTGTGAATCTTTAGGCTTAGCAGTTAATTTGAAGGTCAAATTAGAGTCAGGTGTTTTCAGTCAATAGGATGACAATCAGGTGTGAGTGGGCAATCTGTTTTATTTAGAAAACAGGGATCTGTCAAACACGTTTGTGGAAGTGTATCATGGCAGAAACAAAGGAGATTTCTGAGGACCTCAGAAAAAGAGTTGTTGATGCTCATCAGACTGGAAAAGGTTATAAAACCATCTCTAAAGGGACTGGACTCCACCAATCCACAGTCAGACAGACTGTGTACAAATGAAGGAAATTCAAGACCAATGTTACCCTCCCCAGGAGTGGTCGACCGACAAGGTCACTCCAAGAACAAGGTGTGCAACAGTTGGCAAGGTCATGAAGGACCCCAGGGTGTCAACAAAGTTGAATGTGCTGACAACAAAATCACACAAAAATCATCAATGGAAATCAAATTTATTAACCAATGGAGGCCTGGATTTGGAGTCACAAACAAAATTAAAGTGGAAAAACACACTACAGGCTGATCCACCTTTGATGTAATGTCCGTAAAACAAGTCAAAATAAGGCTCAGTATTGTGTGTCGCCTCCACGTGCCTGTATGACCTCCCTACAACGCCTGGGCATGAGGTGGCGGATGGTCTCCTGAGGGATGTCCTCCCAGACCTGGACTAAAGCATCCAGCAACTCCTGGACAGTCTGTGATGCAACATGACGTTGGTGGATGGAGCGAGACATGATGTCCCAGATGTGCTCAATCGGATTCAGGTCTGGGGAACGGGCGGGCTAGTCCATAGCTTCAATGCCTTCATCTTGCAGGAACTGCTGACACACTCCAGCCACATGAGGTCTAGCATTGTCCTGCATTAGGAGGATTCCAGGGCCAACCGCACCAGCATATGGTCTTACAAGGGGTCTGAGGATCTCATCTCGGTATATAATGGCAGTCAGGCTACCTCTGGCGAGCACATGAAGGGCTGTGCTGCCCTCCAAAGAAATGCCGCCCCACACCATTACTGACCCACTGCCAAACCGGTCATGCTGAAGGATGTTGCAGGCAGCAGATCGCTCTCCGCTCCATCTCCAGACTCTGTCACGTCTGTCACATGTGCTCAGTGTGAACCTGCTTTCATCTGTGAAGAGCACAGGGGGCCAGTGGCGAATTTCCCAATCCTGGTGTTCTATGGCAAATGCCAAGCGTCCTGCACGGTGTTGGGCTGTGAGCACAACCCCATCTGTGGACATCGGGCCCTCATACCATACTCATGGAGGTTTGCGCAGACACATGCACATTTGTGGCCTGCTGGAGGTCATTTTGCAGGGCTCTGACAGTGCTCCTCCTGTTCCTCCTTGCACAAATTCAGAGGTAGCGGTCCTGCTGCTGGGTTGTTGCCATCCTACGGCCTCCTCCATGTCTCCTGGTGTACTGGCCTGTCTCCTGGTAGCGCCTCCAGCCAGACACAGCAAACCTTCTTGTTACAGCTCACATTGATGTGCCATCATGAATGAGCTGCACTACCTGAGCCACTTTTGTGGGTTGTAGAATCCGTCTCATGCTACCACGAGTGTGAAAGCACCACCAACATTCAAAAGTGACCAAAACATCAGCCAGAAAGCATAGGTACTGAGAAGTGGTCTGTGGTCCCCACCTGCAGAACCACTCTTTTATTGAGTGTGTCTTGCTAATTGCCAATAATTTCCACCTGTTGCCTATTCCATTTGCACAACAGCATGTGAAATTGATTGTCAATCAGTGATGCTTCCTAAGTGAACAGTTTGATTTAACAGAAGTTTGATTTACTTATATTGTGTTGTTTAAGTGTTTTCTTTATTTTTTTGAGCAGTGTATTTTTGTCTCATTTGTTTAACTGGGTTATTTTTATCTACTTTTAAGACTTGTGTGAAAATCTGATGATGTTTTAGGTCATATTTATGCAGAAATATAGAAAATTCTAAAGGGTTGACGAACTTTCAGCCACCACTGTTGGCTTATGAGTTGCTATTTAATTTTAGGGCTTTCACCCATAGCAAATATAAATATAAATATAGATGGTTGTTAGGATGTTGTCAAAAGAGCTGCCTTATTTTATTATATGTCAAAAAAATCAAATTAATTTACTGTTTCTGCAAGAAGCATGTACTGATACAAAAAAAAGACAATTGTTAAGTGTGAATGGAAAGGCCAAGCATTTCTCAGTGATGGTTCTAGTGTAATTGCAGGTGTCGCAGTTTTACTGTCATCTGAATTTCAGAGTCAACAAGCCAATGCCAAAGTGCTTTTACCAGGTAGATTACAGAGTGTTGATGTTTAATAGACTTAACTTTCTCTCTGTTTAATTTGTATGCCCCCAGGAAAGACTGTGCATATTTTTTTTTTTTTTTTTTTACATGTCATTTTGCAGTGTTGCTTACAGGAAAGAATATTCATATTAATGAGATTTTAATTGCATTTCTAATCAAAAATTAGATTGGATTTATGGGTCTTATTTAGTGGGGAGCAGCCGAATGAGACTGTGCAGCCACTCTCAAGGGGTCTTGTTTTTGGCACAGATCTTGCAGGCTAAGACAAATCCTTTGACCTCCCTCTCCATGCCTGGTCACCAGAAGCGTCGGCTGAGGAACTTGTAGGTGCAGATTTCTCTGGGGTGGGCCGTGAATGGGGCGGCGTGCCCCCTATGTCATTTCTCTGGCGTGCATGCTGGTGGGAACGTATTTCCGGCCTGGGGGACTGTTATCCGGGTCAAGCTCGACATACGTGCGTCCACCACCTTTTCACTGACCCAAGTGATGGCTGCAATTACCTGGGGGGCTGGGAGAACTGGCTCTGGTGAAGGATCAGCCTTGGGTGGATCCCACTGTCTGGACAAAGCATCAGGTTGGAATTCTTAGAACCTGGCCTATAAAACAGGGTGAAGCAGAATGGCTCAAAAAATAAGGGGGCTTGCCGAGCGTTCAGCCTTTTGGCCTGCAGGTTGTAGGCCAGTTTCTTGTGGTCTGTCCAGACCAAGAAGGGATGCTTGGCTTCCTACAGGTAAGGCCGCTATTCCTCCAGGGCCAGTTTGATGGCTAGCAATTGGGGCGTAATTGGGTTTGGCAGGGGTCAGGCAACGAGAGGAATAGGGGCATGTGTGGAGCTTGTTATCCGACCCCATATGTTGAGAGGGGATGGCCCCTACACCTATTTCCAAGGCGTCTACCTCGATGAGGAACTGTTCCTCCAGCTCCAGGAGGTGAAGGAACTTTGGTGGATGTGAACTGTTTCTTGAGCTCTGTGAAAGCCTGCTGCGCCTCTCTGGTCCAGCCAAAGGTTCCCAGAGTCTCACGAGTGAGCGCCATGAGGGGGGTGGCAACCACGCTGAAATCCAACACAAAATGGCGGAAAACGTTTGCAAACCCCAGGAAGAGCTGGACTAGGCCAAGGGAGATTTGTCTGGTCGGATATGGCTTGGATTTTAGTTGGACTTCTCCAATTTAACAAACAGGCGGTTCTTCAGCAGCAGCTTTAGGTGGGTCTGGGGACAAGACGTGACTTCTGGCACCGGGGAGCCCAGTCAAAAATCAAAGAGGTTTGCCAGTCGATAGCGGGATTGTGGACTCGCAGTCAATGGAAACCCAGCACCAGTTGTAAGTGAGACACCTAGGTGACGAGAAGGGGAAGCTTCTCAAAGTGTCAACCCACTTGTAGATCGACTGGCAGGGTCTGGTGGGAAATAGGGTCACTACCCAGGGCCTGCCCGTCGATGGCCATTAGGGGCAGAGACTCTGCCAGCCTCACCATGCATAAACCCAGTTGTCATGCCAGGCTTTTGTCAATGAAATTCCCAGCCAACCCAGAGTCTATATAGACCTACAGCTGTGTTTCCAGTCCCTCTCTTGGTGTGCCTGCACACTGGTGCTTCCGTCTCAGTCCCACAGAGTTTGCTGCACCAACGCTGTCCTCCAGTGTCAGAGCAGTGGGTACTCGGGTGGCCATTTTCAATGAGATAGTGTGTCCTCCTTTCAACAGTAATTCTCCTGAACCCGGAAAACTCTCCTTAATTACGTATTTTGATGTGAAAATAGTAGAATAAAGCTACTCAACCCATTGTTGGCAATAATAAACCAAATACAGTTGTGCTTGAAAGTTTGTGAACCCTTTAGAATTTTCTATATTTCTGCCTAAAAATGACCTAGAACATCATCAGAGTTTCACACATTCTAAAAGTAGATAAAGAGAACCCAGTTAAACAAATGCAACAAAAATATTATACTTTGTCATTTATGTATTGAGGAAAATGCTCGAATATTACATATTAGTGAGTTTCAAAAGTATGTGAACCTTTGCTTTCACTTAAACAAATCATTGAAGTTAACCAGGCAGGACTCTCAAAATACTCTCCAGATGAAAAATCTCCACATGAAATAAAACTGTATAAATGTACAAAAAAGCATGATAAAGTGAAGCTTAACATTTCTGTATATTTGTAATAGTATGTTCATTGGAAGTAGAACTTTTTTTTCACACTATTTGTATAACAGTTTTCAAAACTAAGATGGGGATTGTTATATTGATATTGATCCAGTGCTTGAAGGAAAAAATGAAGTCTCTAGAATAAGAGATCCTGATGATGAGCAACCAAGAAATAACTCATCCAAATGCTGATGCCATTATCTACAAAAATAAAATTAATTTGGTAACATGGATACATCTACAACCCTCTACTCTGGTCAGTTGTTTATGTAAGAATGAATCAAGACCAACATGACATAAGATTGCTTGCACTGTTATACTATGAGCGCCTTTATAGCACTGAACCTTGTGATTGAGAAGATTTGCCACAAATATCAGCAAACCAAAACTTCTTATTAGAAAAAAGATTAACCTTTGAAGAACTCACTGTTGCAATCTATAGGCAAGTCACCTGGGTTAGATGAACTGATTATTATTGTTGTGGTTTATTAGTTTTTATTTATCTTTTTTTTTCTACATAATAGTTAAAAAGGGAGCCTGTGAAGAATTATCCTTGGCAAATGGCTTCATGCATTCTTTGAATGGACAACACCAGAGTTATTCATATGCATGTGAGCCAGGTTATAAACCATTTTACAAAAATTGGTGGGGAGTAGTGAACTGCATTCATGGTAAATGGACCATTTTCGATGTTCCAAGTGAGCCTTTGTGTATAGGTAAGTGTTTTAAGTTTTCAAAGGAAACATTACAGGACATTGTTAGTGGTGTGAGAGGGATTTCTAACTTCATGTGTTGCTTTGCAGATACAAATGAATGTGGTATTCTTCCCAATGATCCACATGTAGCACTAACTCACACACAGCAAAGGTACAAGGATGGCTCATTAGTGAAATTTCAGTGTCCAACAGGCTATGCATCAAAACAATCTTCTATCAAATGTGAAAATGGACAATGGAATATCCCACACTGTGAACGTAAGTCATGCCTTGTTCTGACCTCAGTTATTTAATTAATTGGTTAACTTTAAATGGTGTAATGTAAAAAACACTTCTGGGTTTTGTATATGAGGGATTGGACAAAATAACAGTAGCCAAAAACAATCTGTAGACAGTAGGGCAAACATTTCCTCCAAAACAG
This sequence comes from Ancistrus triradiatus, assembly GCA_025084515.1. Classification (NCBI taxonomy): domain Eukaryota; kingdom Metazoa; phylum Chordata; class Actinopteri; order Siluriformes; family Loricariidae; genus Ancistrus; species Ancistrus triradiatus. Next base: position 1,159,799 of record JAJAGP010000004.1, on the reverse strand, counting down.
CCTTAATCCTATGTAAACTTATTTGAGAATATATTCAGTTTAACATTGGAGTCTGCTGTATATTCAAGGTAGGATGCACATGATCCTGAAAAGCTGTCCTCATACAGTACTTGTAAGTGTTGTTGTATATACAACCATGCAAAATAATTACTGGACTTCATCATTTTCGTGAGATGACTGCCAACTGTTGGCTTGCTGGCAATGCCTGTTGATTGTTCTGACATACCACACTGTTCGCTTGTTTGTTATTTCCATAGTTATTCCGTAACCACGACTTTACTTTACAGTATTCTTTTATTACTGGCACAACCTATTTACAGTCATAATTGGTCTTATAAGACAGTTAACAAGTCTATGGGACTACCAGCAGAATCATCTGAGAAGTTATCTTCAATTGTCAGACCACAACAGCAACAAAAAGCTAAGTACCAGTCCATCTTCTCATTCATTCATTGTTTTTAATGTGTTCTGCAAAGCTTTTTACCTATGTAGAGTATTGCATGTATAGTTATTCTTCCTCTGTCATTAGACATAATTTATTTGTGATAGATGTAGACTTGTCCAATGCAGAAGAGCACAGTTTTAGAGACATGCATACAACATTAGACATTAAAGAGGGCTAGTGATAGAACTATAATTGTCTAAATTCAGGTTGTGACAGTCGTAGGTAGCTCCTGCAGTGTCTGTAGTGAAATCTCCTTGCTGTGGTTGATGGTTTGGTGACATTGTCGAAAAGCTAAGACTGGCCTACAAGAGAGTCACAGGTTTACCTTCTTCAGAGAAACTCCCACTGAGCAGCCTGTTCAAAGAGCTCTGATTATATGAGATTCGACTCTAGGACTGAATTTAGCTACTCATTTAGGGGCACCAGTAGGTATGGTTAACTGTATCCTGGGAGCCAGAGAACCAGACATTACAGATAGCCTTAGACAGCTCCATAGTGATAGATTTGCTGAAAGTTGTTCATGTAGGTGTTGATACTTGTCTTCACCCATCAGAGGTAACTAAGAGTAACATTATAGAGGTGTGTAAAGGAGCAAAGATGCAGTAGTGTGCTCTGGCCCCATTCCAGTACAGTGGGGTGACCAAGCCTACAGCAGTGCTCTTAAAAGCAATGTGGGCTCCATAGACAATTGGGAAACATTTGAGGGTAAGCCTGGAGTTTCCGGGCAGGACGGTGTATAACCCACTCGGGAAGGTGCAGCTCTCATTTCTTGTAACATAGCCTGTAGTCTAATGGTAGGTTTAGTTGAGGGCTGACTATCCAGAGGCAGGGCCAAGCAGTAGACAACCAGGTTAAAGCAACCATCTGTTAGTTGCCATATGCTGCCACCCATAACTCACGCTGTTGAAGCTGTCTGTTTCCTGTTAACGCTGGAAAGCTTAAACACACTCAAAACTTCATTAGTATAAATGCAAACAACTGTAATATAAATATATTAAATTAATAACAGGATAACAAAACATTAGATTTACACTTACAACTAATGCAGCTATTGTAAATGAAATTATTACTGATTATTAACTAATTATTAACTATTAACATGCACTTTGTCTGAAACTTGGACTAGCCCTGATGAATTGGTATGTTCAAAACCCTCATCTTAAAGTCAAGGTCAGATTTATTTACATAGCGCTTTACATTGTAGCACTGTCTCAAAGCAGTTTTACAATTTTATACTATCTTGTAATGTCTACAGCTAATCCCAAATTTACCAGGAGGAAAATTATTGTCACATCCCCATTAGCCTCACTGTCACCTTCATTTGCAGTTGTGTCATGAAAGAGAAACCTGCATTGCTACGGACTAACACAATATCATCTTGTGTTTTTGTGTTCTATCCAATGACAAATACGGAGGTCTCGTGGTGAGCACTTCAATCCTGCTTTTGCTGTGGAGTTATAAACTGCCCCAACTGCTGGTGTGACGAAAATATACATTTGGAATGCTGCTTTGGGACAATGCTCCACTGTAAAAAGCACTATAAAAATAAATCTGATGTTGACTTTAATATTAGCATTTGGTATTGATATATTTAAACTGGTTGTTTCCCGACAACATGGTTAGATCTCTGACCACTATCTCTCAGTATACAAGCTACCTGTATCTAATAATATCTGCATACTGTATTGTTATCACTTCAAGTGCACTGTTACATCTGCTTCTTCAGCTCCATTTATTAATAATCTACCAGATTTAATCTATAAATTAAAACACCATCAGAGCCTGAAAAACTTGAGCATTCAGTGTACAAATTAAAATGATTGTTTTGCTCAATTTTAGATAAAGCTTCTTCTACTAGGTCAGATGCCATAGGGGAAAAATGACCACACCCATACATTAAAGTGAACTGCTCAGATTATATAATTTAAGTGTATGGATTATGTAGATTTCTTTTTAACTGAGTCTCCACTAACAGCTATTCAGCAACCTACCAGATGTTGCCATAGTGCAGACCTGAGCATATCTAGCTGTAAATTAAGAACCAATTACTGCTGTTGCTCCCTCTAGCGGGCCCGTAATCTTAATAGCATAAATATTCTTAATACACAGTCCAAAACACCAACTCAAAACATTTAATGCTATTATGACGACTACCTGCATACCGATGTTCAACCATCTACATGCAGCTGTAAGAGTGGTCACGACGCCACCTTATTTATGCGTGGGTCCTGGTTCGCTTCACCTTCGGGCGTACACTCCTCCAGTTATTCGGGCACTCAAATAAAGTGAACCCACACTCCAACTGGTTGAACATGAAGATGCTTTTTTTATTATTCTCCTCTCTTCAAAACCACATACACGCCTGCCCACACCACGCGCCCGACTCCTCTCTCTTTCCTCTCTCCTCTCTTTCCTCAGCACACCTTCAGCCACACCCACAGTCAACATAAAAGCCCTCTAAACATGTGTTACATTACTCCCCCTCCCACAGAAGAAATGTCCTCATTTCTGAAACTCAACTGAACAATCCAAAAAATAAATAAATAAATAAATGAGCTGTAACACATCAAGAGCAAGATTTAAGTCAGTGAGCATACATAACAGCACAATCACATAAAACACCCCAAGTGAGCAGGCCACAACGACCACAAACAGAAACATGTGAAGAACCGTTAACATAGAACATTACATTAAGACAAAACATAGTCCCTAAGCCGAACAGGGGGTTGGCGAGTCCGCATAGAAAGCGTTCGGCTGGCCGCGGGCCCATCTGAGACCGCACAACCCTGCCCCGAGTCAGAAACACCTGGCTTTGAGCCCGAATCTGTCGGTGCTGCAGGAAGCTGGGCAGACTTGAGTCTTTGAGTCATGTCGGTCAGGTCACGTCCAGGCAGAGACCTTACAGTAGGCACAGCAGGGAGTCTTCGAGGTGGAAGAAAGCCTGAGAGTGTCTTTTGTGTAGTCGGGCACTTAGGTGAAATGTGCTACAAGGGACGGGAGACATCCCACAAGTATGGCTTCAACCGGTTATAATGTACAACCTTAGGACAAGCCTGAGGCCGCTCTAAGGGCCGCACCAAGTAGTTAACGGGCGGAGAGTTTTGAGATGACGACAACGATTCCAATACCTCATAGGGACCTACCCACCGAGGTGCCAACTTATCATGGTGGTGGGCCGGATCATCCACCAGCACCCAATCCCCCGACTTGTACGGCAAAAACTTCATCTTGCGATCGTAGTACTGATGCTGACGCTCTTGTGCCCTATCCATGAACTCCGTAGCTGATTTGTAGGCACTGGCCAAACGCTGATGTAACTTGGCCGCGTACGCCGCTGGTGTACCATTAGAAGGCGTCAACACATGAGCACCCTGATCGAGCAGGTTGTCCAACGGCACGCAAGCCTCCCGCCCGTGAGCCAAAAAGAACGGTGTGTATCCTGTGCTAGAGTGAACCATAGTATTGTACGCCAACGCTAGCTGCGGCAAGTGATCATCCTATTCCTGACCTAAGGCCACAAGATACTTAGCAAGTTGGTCCTTAAGCGTACGGTTAAACCGTTCGACCGCCCCATCACACTGGGCATGGTATGGCACATGCGAAGTTTACGAATTGAGAGCAAGTCACACAACCATTTAACCAAGTCCAATTCGAATTGTCGCCCTTGATCGGAATGCAATTCGTCCGGGACACCATGCTGGGGTATATAGTGCTCGAAAATGCAGCGCGCCACAGACACAGCCGTCTGATCACATAGGGGATACAGACTGACGAGCTTCGTGTACAAGTCCATGAGGATCAAAACATAACGGTGACCCTTGGTGGACACCGGAAGCTCAGTTATGTGTGCTGCAACAATCTGAAATGGGTGTGTGGGCGTTATGGAAACCAGGGGCGCCTGCCACCAAGGCACCAGAGAGCGCCGAGATTGACAAGCAAGACAACGATTGCAGTGATCGGAGATAGAGGATGTCATATACGGCCAATAAAATGACCGCGGCCAATAAAATGATGTTTGGACCCATCCCTGTGAACGATACACCAGTCGTAATGGTCCAGCTCCATTTACCAGCGAGCCCTACGACCAATGGGATCTCGGTCTAATGGCAGTTTCCGAAGCCCCACCAATGGTCTATGACCCATAACAATAGTGAAAGGATGATAAGCAAGATAGTGACGAAAATGACGCTCTGCCCACACATGGCCAAAAGCTCGCGATCAAAAGTAGACCATTTCCGTTCAGTAACCGAGAGAAGATGACTAGCGTACGCCACGACACGTTTAGTGCCTTCAACCACCTGAGACAGCACAGCTCCCACTGCATGACAAAATGCGTCAGTGTGCAGCAAGAACGGAAGCGAAAGATTCGGGAATGGCATAATGGGCGGTGACGTCAACGCATGTTTCAATTCCATCAGCTTCAGCTGACCACTGAAAAGCAACCCCTTTATGGGTGAGCCGGTGTAAAGGGTCTGCAACACGTGCGAAACCCCGAATAAACTGCCTATAGTAGGAAGTCCCAGAAACACCCTGACCTGAGTCAACCCCATTACCCGAAACTTTGTAGCCCAGGAATGTGACTGATGGACGAGCCAAATGGCATTTGTCAGATCTCAGCTTCAGGCCTGCCATGCGGAACCTTTGGAAAACATCGCACAAGTGCTGTAAGTGATCAGTAAAATCCTGACTATAAACGATGATATCATCCAAATAAATAAGACAGAAGCTCCAGTGGAGACCACGAAGAGCAAGCTCCATCAATCTCTGAAAGCTTGGTGGGGCATTGGAAAGGCCCATGGGCATCACACAAAACTGGTATAACCCTGTGCCTGTAGAAAACACAGTCTTTTCTTTATCAGCCAGATGCAAGGGAATCTGCCATTAACCTGCAGTTAAGTCAATGGTGCTGAAAATGCTGGCACCTGTAAGCCGGTCCAAAGTGTCATCCACCCGAGGGAGTGGATGCGAATCTTTGATGGTAATCGCGTTTAATTTGTGAAAGTCCACACAAAAGCGATGGGAGCCATCCTTCTTTTTTACTAGCACCACAGGTGCTGACCACGGACTACATAACTCCTCAATAATGTCATTGTCCAACAGTACCCTCACTTCACACTGCAAGAGAGACTGAGTCGCAGCAGACACTCTATGTGGACGAACCTTAATGGGTGTGGCATCATCCGTGCGAATACGATGCATTGCCAAGTTTGTGCGTCCATAGTCGTGAACATAGGAGCTGAATATATCCGCAAAATCACGGAGCAGAGTTCAGAGTTGCGCCTGTTGGTCTGTAGGTAAGCCTGGATCCACCGGAACATCAGGGATTTGCCCCCCAGACACGTCACTGCCCGACACCGACGCCACCAGGGAATACTCATCACCTGGGCGACCCATCATGGCAAATAATTGCCCTATGGGGTGTCCGCTATCCAAATGGACTGGACCTGCTGTGGGGTTGACCACCTTCACTACCCATTTTCCATGCGTAATGCTAGTCAGAGTTCTAGCAATACGGACGTCCTGTACCAAGGACGAATACGGCTCCAACATACCCACAAAAGTTTCCGCACCTGGAATGGAGACCAAATAATCCGACACAGAAATAGGCACCACCATCTCAGACATAGCTGGAATGCTAACTGGAACCGCAGACACCACTGCAACATGTACTGGCACCAGTGAAACAGGTTGCGAAAGAGGTACGATAGTATCCCGTGAACATAAGTGCGCCTGACTCAAGTCAATTGAAACTTTGTTTCACAAGAAAATCCCATTCCAATATTGCATCCTAACTAGCCGCGTGCACTACATGAAATGTATGAGTTAAGACCGCGTCCCCTAACCGCACCGGTGCTGAAACCGTGCCCAGGACATCCAGAAAGTGCCCAGCAACCGATGAAGCAAGAACAAAAAATTTGGTGATCGGCTGAATCGCCAGAGAGGTAATTGACTTCCTGCAGTTGTCCGTGATGAGCAATAGGCCTGAACCAGCATCGACTAACGCATGTAAGGCTGTAGTGCAGATGTCCAATTTGACAAATGGGGCGGGTAATACCCCTGACGATTCAATAGTGTGTTTGTGGACCATAGAAGGAGAATAAGCGGCCCTGAGGTCCTCCAGAGCAGCTTCTAACAGTTTCCCTGCTCCTGATCACGAACATCAAAACGAACGTGGCGCCCCGGGGAACCATGACGATCCCATGACGAACGATCACTGTGACGTAACGGCGGATACGTACGCACAGATGGGGAAGAACTACGGCGAGGAGCAGGGGGAAACGTGTCTGGGCTATAACAACGAGATACAGGCCTAAATGGCGGTGTACGCTCCCTCGGACGTGATTGCCGATTGCCGTTGTGGTGATATCCCCCGGCAGAATCAGTGTTAACAGACCTAGCTGATGAGTATGGGTCACTATGTGTCACTATGTGATCATGTGTGTAATCGTCATTGTAGTTTACTGGTGAGCGAGTACATCATGGAGTGACCGTGTAAGGAGAGTCAGTGTAATATACCTGGTCAGGGAAGTCAGAACTGTACGTACAGGAGAAAACCGTCGTCCAGCAGAATAGGGACCACCCGGCGGTCCACGCCATCTGTCCCCATGGTCTGGAGACTGTCCCAAAACCCCTTTCTCACTGGACCTGAAAGCACTGAGATTGGAAGAAGCATAGTCATTAATCAATCCTGGATGTCTGCGCAGAGCACCAACCATCTCCCTTCGAAGATCCGAGAACTGTTGTCCAATGTGTTCCAGTCTGTCGTCCACCTGCTGAGTTTGTGTACGGCGCATTGTCTGGAAATCCGCACGAAGCTCGGCGATGGCTGCGGTAAGTTCCTGGACGGCCGTTGACTCTGATGCTTGGTGTGTATCCACCGTAACAGGCAGGGCTGGAGCCGGGGATGCCACATTAAGAGCGAGCTGTCCTCTCTCGCATTGAGTTGCTATACGCAAAGCCTCCTCCAGCGTGTGTGCGCCATGTTCATGCACCTTACGCTGAAGAGTTGGGTCCAAACCAGTGAGAAAACGCCGAAATATTTCAGAGTTCTTACCCTGTTGGTCATAATCTGGAAAGGCCTCAAGTACTAGAGTTGTGAGCTCTGCGGCGTAGACTGCTAATGGTTCGTTCGGTTTGCGTGGACGAGCATTTAAGTATGTTTGAAATGTGGCTATGAACTGCAGTCTATTGAACACTGAACCTAGGTTAGCTTTGACCGAAGCATAGTTCTTCTGCATGTCTGATGCCAATGTCTGCCAATAAGCAAATGCAGCACCGCTGAGTTTAGCAGGTAGCAGCTTAGCTTTATCCACCGGTGTAGGAGACACAGCCAGTGCTTCAAAGCATTGAAAAGCATTGAACCCAGGTATCACAGTTCTGAGCCATCCCCGGAGAATGCATGGGGCAAGATAACCCTAAATGGCAAAGAACAGGTAGTAGCAGGTAATGGATCCACCACTGGCCCACTGGCTTCCGGAAGCCCTGCTACAGACAGGTTGTCGTCCTCCATTTTACAACGTGACGTGACCAATCGTGAGCGCGCAGGAAAATAAGCGGCAAAAAGTTAGTGACGTGAGCAGTGCAGGCCGCAATCGACCTTAAGAACTATGAAAAGTCACAATCCTGAGGCAAATGAAGCAAACAAAAAAAAACGAGTCTTTGTACGTGTAACCAATCTTGCAGGGGAACGAATATAAGTACATATGTTCACAAGACAAAGTGGTAGAGGAGCAGCATCCGCGTTGTGTCCATTAACCAGACAAAATAGCAGTTCCGAAAATGTGCGAAAAACAGCACACACAAACAGACCAAAAAAAAGTAGAAGGCGCAAACGAACCTCCACGCTGCCACCAGTGTAAGAGTGGTCACGACACCACCTTATTTATACGTGGGTCCTGGTTCGCTTCACCTTCGGGCGTACACTCCTCCGGTTATTCGGGCACTGGAATAAAGAGAACCCACACTCCAACTGGTTGAACACGAAGATGCTTTTTTTATTATTCTCCTCACTTCAAAACAACATACACGCCTGCCCACACCACGCGTCTGACTCCTCACTCTTTCCTCTCTCCTCAGCACACCTTCAGCCACACCCACAGTCAACATAAAAGCCCTCTAAACATGTTACACAGCCATTTGCCAGAAATCACATACCGAACACAGCTGTCCGCCATGTTTGTTTACATAAACAACCATACCTCCCCAACTATTTCGCTTTTTAAAATATACTTAGGATGTAAAATAACTTTTGATTTTATTATAGAAAATTCACTTACCGTCTAAACAACTCCACGATACTGTTAAACTCCAGATAAAATGTCAGTAAAGTCCTTTTTTCACTTGCTCACGTCGTCCCATAAAAATCGTCCCATAAAAATTTCCAATGTAACCGGAGATGAGCGTTCTTTGACTGTGTTCTCACTACACAACATGAGGTTCCCTCTAAAGTCTACATAAGATATCCCCTATGGGAGGGCTCTCGTAAATACTTGTTCGTTTTTTGTTCGTGAGCCTCCAAATGTCATTGGTTAGCGTTTTTTTTTCAGCCACTCCAATCAAACAGCAGCTGAACTGTTACTATGCAGAATAGGGAAATGAAGGTTCTGTGTAAGTGCTGAGTGTATGACCCCCCCCCGATGGAAAGCTACCAGTCTAAGCATTCCAACGAGATGTCACGTGACATGCTCATGCTCAGCACAGCCTGGTTTAGCAATGCAGAGGCCTTCATTCAGCGTGATTTATTCAGATAAATAGCAAAATAACTCTGAATTGTGACTGGTATTTGTTTGTTCTATTACATAAGACATAAAAAACTTGCAACCACTTGATTTATGATGACAGGCTTCTTTTTATTTGTAGTTTTAGAGGTTATGACCCATTTCAAGATGAATGGTGAACAATACTAAAAAAAAGCTGTGAAACTCTTGAAGACTTTGTTGTATCTGTTCCAAATTTTGGGTCCCTGGTGAAATATAACATGTACATCATGGATAATTTTCACTCACCAGCATCCACACACACATTATAAACCCAAAAAATAAAAGGCGTTTTTTGTTTTTTCTGTATTTAATCTTCCCAAATGCAACTTAAATGATGAAATTAGAAGCCTGGAGGTGAATAAATATGTTGACCTAAGTGTTTACTTAAGTTTACTTAATTTAATCCCTGAATGATCATTGTGTTATATGTAAAACCTAAAATAACCAGTGTGTTAATGTAATAGTGCAAATCGCTTGAAAATGAGCTTAAATTCAGATCAGCAGCATAGATACCTATTTTCATAGAGTAGCTGCTTATTGTTTTAAATGCATGCCTTACCTTTCGCAATGTGCCTAAGTCCTTTAAATGTGCATTTACAAAACCTCTGATGCTGTCTAATTAAAGACCCATTTAAAATCTCTTACCTCTCTAAGATTTTAAAAATAAGCAGTTTACCATCAGCTGTGTAGTAACCCCCATTGTAAATGAATTTTAAACATTTCTGTCAGGAATTGGACCTCATCATAGTACAAAAAGAAACAGTAATTAGAGTACTTAAGAGAATTATTACTTAAGTCATCAGACAACAGATGTGTCTCATTTCTTGCTCTATTAGATTAAACTGCAGCATTTATAGTTTATTTTTATTTATAGATATTCGACTGAATATTGTATGGTATGGGATAGGGGACAAGTGAGAGAAGGGGAATGAGGACCCAAGTGCAGGAAACCTTTAATAACCCTTTTGCAAAGGGAGAAGGAGAGGGTTATTGGAGAAGTGAAAGAAATAAAATATCTCTCCAGCTGGAGAAGTGTGGGGTGACCGGTGATTACACCGTCATGTGGGCGGCTGGGATCGAACCGAGGATGAACGCGTTCGGAGGTGAATGCGCTACAAACGCGCGACAGGAGTCTTGACATCACAGTAGTACTGAACGTCAAACATAAGAACCACGGAAAGCGGATTCAAAAGCCAAAACGAGGCCACTAAAGGGAGTAACAGGGAAGAAATATAATATTCTAAACACAAAAGCTCGCGTCAAAGGAACGACGGGACCGAATGACCCGATAAACGGCACTAAAGCAAGCTAGGAAGCCGCTGAGCGTAACGGTACGCAAACGGCGCACCCGGGGCGCACCCAGGTGCAGAGCATGAGCGAGTGGCGCTCGCTTAAGCTGCTCGGAAAGAAACGCTCAGGGCGGCAGAATACCGTCCCAGCGCGGGGGAAAACTCTCCCTAACCTAACGACTAAGCCCTATTGGTTATCTCAAGCTTCTAAGCTCTACTCAAGTGGCCCCCTTTGTGGGACATCTTATACCTGTTACTCTAACGGGAAGAGAAAGGAGCTCGGGGAGTGTGCGAGTGGAGAGAGCTAACAAAACGTAGCCTAAGGCAACAGTTCTGCATCGGCGGCCGCTAAGAGCGGTTATTTAAGACTGAGCAGCAGGTGTGCCTGATTCCCGTGAATGAGGGGGCGTGAGCGCTGAGTGCTGATGGCGGGTGAGCCAGCGATTGATAAGTCGATGCCGCCAGAACAAATATTCTGTCCTTTTCCTTAAAAACTTGGTTCATACATATAATCTCAAGGCTGGATTACCACAATGCGCTACTGACATGATGTTCTAGTAAAAGTATGAACAAACTCCAGTTAGTTCAGATACAGTGGCTCAAGTGTTAACTAGAACTTGAAAAATGTATCATATTACTCCTGTCTAATCGTCTCTGCGCTGCTTACAAGTTAGATTTTGCTTTGATTACAAAATACTTATTGAAACATAAGCTCTAAATGCCCATGTCCCACAGTATCTAAGAGAGTCTTACAGTCCAGCATGTCTATACTTCATTCACAAGGTGCAGGACCTCTTTTAGTTCCTAGGATTGAAAAAGTCACAGCAGGTAGAAGGGCATTCCCATAAATAGCCCCCCAGGTATGGAATAACTTCCCAACTTTTGTTTAATATTGAGATACACTCCAGATTTTTGAGTCTTGATCTAAAAACATACAGTACATATTTACACAGGCTTTTGGTTAGTCTTTTAAAGTGGGATGTGAAGTCTGGTTCCAAGGGATGGCATCTGGTGTTATCTTTGGCCTACCTGCCTTGTAGCTTGCTTGTTGATGGGCTACATGTGTTGAGCAGAGTGGACTGTGCTTTGTTGCACTGCTACTTTCTGGTTCTTCCCTTTTAGCTATCATGTTAAATTTAGTATATAGTTTCTGTGCTCTTACATCCCTAACAACATATTCTGTTTTCTCTTTCTTCCAATACCAGTTCCAGTCCTTACTCTGAGCTGTTCTTCTGGCTCCAGTTCCATCCCTCATTCCTTTACCCAGACCACATCAGAGGACTCAAACTACCCCTCCCCTCCTCCTGTTGACTGAGGATGCCACCCATACTGTTACCTGCTAGAGGATACGAGAAAATGGACTTCCGATATAAAGAGGGAAATGCAAGCTTGAAAATCTGATAGTGATCGTGATTGGCCATAACCGGTGATCGACTGATCAGTCTCATTTTTAACCAATTTTGTGCTGGTCACATTTAACTTGTGCAGTGCACAACAGTGACCGTAGCACAAACATAGCAACACATGAACAGCACAGTGCTTTTACCTAAATTTAATTCAGAATTCAGTTCATGTGTGTACAGAGCTTTAAACATGACTCAGCCACTCACACGTTTGTTTATGAGACCACTGCTGACATGTCGACGATGAAGAAGTGTTCAAATTTGTGTTTTTAGTGCTACTTAATAGTCTCTCCCTAGACCTATATAGCACAAAACTAAGAGGCAGTAGGGATACTAATGAGGGAGTACTCTCAATTTCGGCCATATCTTCGAGCCATATCTTCTGCGTGGGTATCTTCACAGTGAGTGCTACTTCAGAATCAGAATATCTTTATTGTCATTATACTGGGTATAACGAAATTAAGGTGCCATCATCTTGGCATCTTGAGTGTGAAAATGACTAATTAGAAAGTGTGTTTCGCTTAACCCTGGATAGGATTGCTCCTGCTAGGGTCAAACAGATTAGGAAAAAAAGGCTAGCACCATGGTATAATGACTATACCCGTATGTTAAAGCAAAGAACACGGTGCCTAGAGCGCAAATGGTGACATAATAAATTGGACGTATTTAAGATTGCTTGGAGGGATAGCATGGCGGAGTATAAGCATGCCCTTACTAAAGCTAAAGCTGCATATTTTTCCTCAATCACAGAGAAAAAAAAAAGAATAAGCCTATATTTCTCATTAATACAGTCTTCAAATTAACAACAAAACCCTACAGAAAGTGATTCTCACATTTTGTGTAAATTTAACAGTAATGATTTCATGACTTTCTTTAATGATAAGATAGAAAACATTAGGCATAAAACTCAATGCTCATCACATCACCAAACTATTCAGAAACCTTCCAGATGCAGCACTAGTGAAGACATCTGTTCAATTAGCTGTAAATCATCATCATCATTTTCCTGGCGCTTGTCTCGCCGAATGCGGGGTCTGCCCACTGCCACTCGATGCAACTGAGAATACTCCAGCCGACACGTTGCTCCATTTAATTAGCTGCAAATCAAGACTAGAATATTTTACCCCAGTTACTAATACTGAACTATCCGCACTCATCGAAATCCTTTGTGTGCCATTATTAACCACGGACTAAACAAGCCAATCTTGACCCTTGTGTGATATCTAATTATAGACCAATTTCAAATCTACTGTTTCTCTCCAAAATCTTAGAAAAACTTTAACAGCAGCTCTGTAGTTACCTCCAAAGTAATGGTATTTATGAAACATTTCAGTCTGGCTTCAGGCCCCATCATAGTACTGAAACAGCATTAATTAGCGTACTAAATGATTTATTGGTGTCCTCAGATAATAGATGTTTCTTTTCATGTTCTGTTAGATTTAAGTGCAGCATTTGACACTATAGATCACTATGTTTTAGTAGGTATTGGCACATTCTTGGCTTAAATCCTACTTGACCGACCAGTACCAGTTTGTTCATGTAAGTAATCTACGCTCTAAGCTTTTATTCTCTCTGTACATGCTCCCAGTAGGCTCAGTTATTTGTAAACATGGCATTAGTTTTCACTGCTATGCAGATTATATACAGCTGTACTTATCAGCCAAACCAAGTGACAGCCTTACAATGAACAAAATTGAGGATTGTGTAAAGGAAATAAAAAATTGGATGTCATTTAATTTTCTCTTACTTAACTCACATAAAACTGAGATTTTATTAGTTGGACCCAAGGCTGTTGGCTACATCAACATCAGACAGGTTGGCTACATCTATCCTAAATCTAGATGGCTGTTCAGTATTGCTCAGTCCGTCTGTAAAAAACTTAGGTGTCATATTTGATTCAGATCTCTCCTTTGATGCACACATTAGCAACATCACTTGAACTGCTTTCTTTCAATTATGTAATATTGCTCAACTTAGAAATATCCTCTCTCTTAATGATGCGGAGAAACTGGTTCATGCGTTTATAACCTCAAGGTTGGCTTACTGTAAGGTCTTACTTACTGGATGCTCTAGTAAATCTATAAATACACTTCAGTTAGTTCAGAGTACAGCAGCTCGAGTGCTAACTCGATAGATTGTTTCTATTTGGAACGCTGAGAGAGAGAACGCTGAGAGAGAGAACGCTGCGAGAGAGCGCTGACCACTGACGCGAGGATTGTGAAGATCTGGCAACCCAGACTCATTAGCACCGGTTTCTCACAGGACGCACGCTGTTTTGTAGCTGTTAGGAGTTTATTATCTTTTATCTATTTTAATTCCCGATCGCGTCTGTATCGCGCATATAGTACTTTTTACAACATCTTAATCATTTTTTTCTAGTACCGGTGGATTATATTTTTCAACATCAAAAATTCATAAGTCTGCCGTTATCAAATCACTGATTAAAAAAGCCAATCTTGACCCTTGTGTGATATCTAATTATAGACCAATTTCAAATCTACCGTTTCTCTCCAAAATCTTAGAAAAAGCTGTCTATCAGCAGCTCTGTAGTTACCTCCAAAGGAATGATATTTCTGAAACATTTCAGTCTGGCTTCAGGCCCCATCATAGTACTGAAACAGCATTAATTATGGTACTAAATGACTTGTTAATGTCCTCAGATAATGGATTTGTTTCTTTTCTTGTTCTGTATGATGCCAGTGCAGCATTTGACACTATAGATCATGATGTTTTACTAAACAGACTAGAAAATACTGTAGGTATTACGGGATTAGCACTTTCTTGGTTTAAATCCTACTTAACCGACCGGTACCAGTTTGTTCACATGAATAATCAAAGGTTTAAGCTCTCAAAAGTGAGGTATGGCGTGCCTCAAGGGTCAGTGCTTGGCCCGCTTTTATCCTCTCTGTACATGCTGCCATTAGTCTCAGTTATTCGTAAACATGACATTAGTGTCCACTGCTATGCAGATGATACGCAGCTGTACATATCAGCCAAACCAAATGACGACCTTACGATCAACAAAATTAAGGACTGTGTAAAGGAAATAAAAGTTGAATGTTATTCATTTTTTTCTTACTTAACTCAGATAAAACTGAGGTTCTATTAGTGGGACCCAAGGCTGTGAGAGACAGGTTGACTACATCTATCCTAAATCTAGATGGCTGTCCAGTATTGCCCAGCCCATCTGTAAAAAATGTCACATTTGATTCAGATCTCTCCTTTGATGCGCACATTAGCAGCATCACTCGAATTGCTTTCTTTCAATTACGTAATATCGCTAAACTTAGAAATATCCTCTCTTTTAATGATGCAGAGAAACTGGTTCATGCGTTTATAACCTCAAGGTTGGCTTACTGTAAGGTCTTACTTACTGGATGCTCCAGTAAATCTATAAATAAACTTCAATTAGTTCAGA
Organism: Ancistrus triradiatus; assembly: GCA_025084515.1. NCBI lineage: Eukaryota > Metazoa > Chordata > Actinopteri > Siluriformes > Loricariidae > Ancistrus > Ancistrus triradiatus. Next base: position 1,144,485 of record JAJAGP010000004.1, on the reverse strand, counting down.
ATGCAGCCGCCTGAATGCTAACTCGAACTAAAAAATTTGATCATATCAGTCCTGTTCTATCATCACTGCACTGGTTACCAGTTAAATTCCGCATTGATTACGAAATACTTCTTATAACTTATAAAGCTCTACATGACCTGGCCCCACATTATCTGAGTGAACTCTTAGAGTCTTATAATCCAGCTCGTCTACTTCCTTCGTATTGTGCAAGACTTCTTTTAGTTCCTAGAATTAAAAAAGTCACAGCAGGGGGAAAGGCTTTCTCATACATGGACCCCCCAACTATGGAATAAACTACCCACTTTTGTTCGAGACCCAGACACGCTCCAAAATTTTAAGTCTAGGCTAAAGACATACTTATTTGCGCAGGCTTTTGACTAGATTTAGACCGGGATGCATGGAGTCTGGAGTCATGTCTGGCCTACCTGCCTCCTCTGTTAGCCAGGAGTGTTGGGTGGGCAGTCTGGCTGAACTGGGCTTCAGTCCTCTTGATCTTGACTCGTGCATCCTTGCCTTAGACTAAGGGCAGAGCTGGGGATTCATAGTCAAAGAGCCTTATGGTGATCAGAGACGTTGGGTTGCCAATGTCTCATGTGATCCCTCTTGGCTCTGTTATTTACCAGTTCTCCTCTTTCTAGCTATGCTGCTATAGCTAATGCTGCCGGGGTCTCATGCTACACATGGCATCAGTGATTGTTAATAGACACTGTGCTCTTAATCAATAACTATTTACATTTTCTGTTTTCTCTCAGAACTGTCTTCAGTTCCAGTTCCAGTCCCACACATGATGTTCATCCGCTGCAGCTTCACTCAAGCTGCTTCCGTCATAAGCTCCAGTCCCATCATACCAAATCCACTTAATGCCGATGTGCATATTTTACATTTTATTTGAAGTATGACTCCATGACTTTAGTTTCATTCTTAGATTTATCATCTACGCCGCCCAAGGAGGTTGGGTCCCTTTTTGAGTCTTGGTCCTCCCAAGGTTTCTTCCTCAAAACACTTAGGGAGTTTTTCCTTGCCACTGTTGCCCTAGGCTTGCTCAATTTGGGATTGGACGTAGATATTAGAAGATAATCTAAAATTGTAAGTTGCTTTGAGACAATGCTCCATTGTAAAAAGCACTATAAAAATAAATCTGACTTAACTTCACTTGAAGACTTACACGAAACGTTTGACCTGTATCATTGCCATCTCTACAAAGGTGATGTTACAAAGTATTGAGTTGAACTTTTGTTATTGACCAAATACTTATTTTCCACCATAATTTACAATTAAATTATTGAAAAATCTTACAATGTGATTTCCTGGATTTGTTTCTCATTTTATCTCTTATAGTTGAAGTGTACCTATGTTGAAACTTACAGACCTCTCTCATCTTTCTAAGTAGGAGAACTTGAACAATCACTGGCTGACTAAATACTTTTTTGCCCCACTGTAAATATGTATTATGGCAAGCCAAACAGGAATTATTTAATGAACATTGATATATATGGAATGAACTGTGATATATATACAATGAACCTTGATATATATGGAATGGACTTTGATATAAGTACAATGAACTTTGATATATATTGAATGAACATTTATATATATATATGGAATGAATTTTGATATACAGTGGGGCAAAAAGTAGTCAGCCACTGATTGTGCAAGTTCTCCTACTTAGAAAGATCATTTTCATCATAAGTACACTTCAACTATGAGAGACAAAATGAGAAAAACAATCCAGGAAATCACATTATATGATTTTTAAAGAATTTAATTGTAAATGATGGTAGAAAATACAGTGGTGCCTAAAAGTTTGTTAACCCTTTAGAATTTCTATATTTCTGCATAAATATGACCTAAAACAACATCAGATTTCCACACAAGCCCTAAAAGTAGATAAAGAGAACCCAGTTAAACAAATGAGACAAAAATATTATACTTGGTCATTTATTAATTGAGGAAAATGATCCAATATTACATTAGTGAGTGGAAAACGTATGTGAACCTTTGCTTTCAGTATCTGGTGTGACGGTGTTTATTATCAAGGGAGGAAAAAAATCCAAACCTACATGGCCCTGTGTGAAAAGTGATTGCCCCCCTTGTTAAAACATGACTTAACTATCACACTCGGGTTTATCACATCTGAGTTCACTGTCTCTAGCCACACCCAGGCCTGATTATTGCCACACCTGTTCTCAATCAGGACATCACTTAAATAGGACCTGCCTGACAAAGTAAAGTACACCAAAACATCCTTAAAAGCTACACATCATGCAGAGATCTAAAGAAATTCAGGAACTATTGAGAAAGAAATTAATTGAGATCTATCAGTCTGGAAAGGGTTATAAAGCCATTTCTAAAGCCTTGAGACTCCAGCGAACCACAGTAAGAGCAATTATCCACAAATGGCGAAGACATGGAACAGTGGTGAACCTTCCCAGGAGTGGCCGGCTGACCAAAATTACCCCAAGAGCGCAGCGATGACTCATCAAAGAGGTCACAAAAGACTCCACATCAACATCCAATGAACTGCAGGCTTCACTTGCCTCAGTTAATGTCAGTGTTCATGCCTCCACCATAAGACGGAAACTGGTCAAAAATGTTCCAAGACAAAAACCACTGCTGAGCAAAAAGAACATTAAAGCTAGTCTCAATATTTCCAGAACACATCTTGATGATCCCCAAGACTTCTGGGAAAACATTCTGTGGACTGACGAGACAAAAGTTGAACTCCTTGGAATGTGTGTGGCCCATTACATCTGGCGTAAAAGTAACACAGCATTTCAGAAAAAGAACATTATACCAACAGTAAAATATGGTGGTGGTAGTGCGATCGTCTGCGGCTGTTTTGCTGCTTCAGGACGTAGAAGACTTGCTGTGATCAGTGGAACTATGAATTCTGCTGTCTACCAAAAAATCCTGAGGGAGAATGTCTGGCCATCTGTTCGTGACCTCAAGCTGAAACCAACTTGGGTTATGCAGCAGGACAATGATCCAAAACACACCAGAAAGTCCACTTCTGAATGGCTGAAGAAAAACAAAATGAAGACTTTGGAGTGTCCTAGTCAAAGTCCTGACCTAAATCCTATTGAGATGCTGTGGCATGACCTTAAAAAGGCCATTCATGCTCAAAAACCCTCCAATGTGGCTGAATTACAACAATTCTGCAAAGATGAGTGGGCCAAAATTCCTCCATAACGCTGTAAAAGACTCATTGCAAGTTAAAGCAAATGCTTGGTTGCAGTTGTTGCTGCTAAGGGTGGCCCAACCAGTTATTAGGTTTAGGGGCAATCACTTTTTCATAGGGCCATGTAGGTTTGGATTTTTTTCTCCCTTAATAATAAACCCCTTCATTTAAAACTGCATTTTGTGTTTAGTTGTGTTGTCTTTGACTAATATTTAAATTGGTTTGATGTTCCCGAAACGCTTGTGTGACAAACATGCAAATAATAGGAAATCAGGAAGGGGCAAAAACTTTTTCACACCACTGTATATCAAAGTCCATTCTATATATATCAACGTTAAATCAATATATATTGATGTTCATTCCATGTATATCAGTGTTCATTTAATATATATCAAAGTTCATTCAAATGAATATTCATGAGCACAGGAAGTGACCTCATCATTTCTAGGACGTATCCAATTTACAGTAAACTTTGTTGATATATACTGTGCCTTGCAAAAGTATTCGGCCCCCTTGAACTTTTCAACCTTTTGCCACATTTCAGGCTTTAAATATAAAGATATGAAATTGTAATTATTTTTTGAAGAATCAACAACAAGTGGGACACAATCGTGAAGTGGAACAATATTTATTGGATATTTTAAACTTGTTTTAGAAATAAAAAACTGAAAAGTGGGGCGTGCAAAATTATTTGGTAACTTGCGTTAATACTTTGTAGCACCACTTTTTTGCTGCGATTACAGATGCAAATCGCTTGGGGTATGTCTCTATCAGTTTTGCACATCGAGAGAATGAAATTTTTGTCCATTCTTTCTTGCAAAACAGCTCGAGCTCAGTGAGGTTGGATGGAGAGCGTTTGTGAACAGCAGTTTTCAGCTCTTTCCACAGATTCTCGATTGGATTCAGGTCTGGACTTTGACTTAGCCATTCTAACACCTGGATGCGTTTATTTGTGAACCACTCCATTGTAGATTTTGCTTTATGTTTTGGATTATTGTCTTGTTGGAAGATAAATCTCAGTCCCAGTCTCAGGTCTTTTGCAGACTCCCAACAGGTTTTCTTCCAGAATGGTCCTGTATTTGGCTCCATCCATCTTCCCATCAATTGTAACCATCTTCCCTGTCCCTGCTGAAGAAAAGCAGGCCCAGACCATGATGCTGCCACAACCATGTTTGACAGTGGGGATGGTGCGTTCAGGGTGATGAGCTGTGTTGATTTTACGGCCCAAACATAACGTTTTGCATTGTGGCCAAAAAGTTCGTCTGACCCAGAGCACCTTCTTCCACATGTTTGGTGTGTCTCCCAGGTGGCTTGTGGCAAACTTTTTATGGATATCTTTGAGAAATGGCTTTCTTCTTGCCACATAAAGGCCAGATTTGTGCAGTGTATGACTGATTGTTGTTCTATGGACAGGGTCTCCCACCTCAGTTGTAGATCTCTGCAGTTCATCCAGAGTGAACATGGGCCTCTTGGCTGCATCTCTGATCAGTCTTCTCCTTGTTTGAGCTGAAAGTTTAGAGGGACAGCCAGGTCTTGGTAGATTTACAGTGGTCTGATACTCCTTCCATTTCAATATGATCGCTTGCACAGTGCTCCTTGAGATGTTTAAAGCTTGGGAAAAAAAAAAAAAAAAAAAATTTTTTTGTATCCAAATCCGGCTTAAAACTTGTCCACAACAGGTATCTCGGACCTGCCTGGTGTGTGTTCCTTGGTCTTCATGATGCTCTCTGTGCTTTAAACAGAACTCTGAGACTATCACAGAGCATATGCATTTATTTCGGAGACTTGATTACACACAGGTGGATTCTATTTATCATCATCAGTCATTTAGGTCAACATTGGATCATTCAGAGATCCTCAATGAACTTTTGGAGTGAGTTTGCTGCACTGAAAGTAAAGGGGCCGAATAATTTTGCACGCCCCACTTTTCAGTTTTTTATTACTAAAAAAAGTTTAAAATATCCAATAAATTTCGTTCCACGTCATGATTGTGTCCCACTTGCTGTTGATTCTTCACAAAAAATTACAGTTTCATATCTTTGTTTGAAGCCTGAAATGTGTCAAAAGGTTGAAAAGTTCAAGGGGGCCGAATACTTTTGCAAGGCACTCATCTATATCTATATCTATATATATATATATATATATATATATATATATATATATATATATATATATATGTGTATGTGTGTATGTGTGTATGTGTGTATGTGTGTGTGTGTGTGTGTGTGTGTGTGTGTGTGTGTATGTATATATAAAAAAAAGTATTTAGTCAGCCACTGTTTGTGCAAGTTCTCCTACTTAGAAAGATGAGAGAGGTCTGTAATTTTCATGATAGGTATACTTCAACTATGAGAGACAATTGTAAATTGTGGATTAAAATAAGCATTTGGTCACCCAGAAACAAGCAAGATTTCTGGCTCCCACAGACCTGATCCCTTGATCTGGGGCCCCACGCAAGATCTCATCCCATGGAGTCAAAATGATCATGAGAACGGTGAGCAAAAATCCCAAAACTCCACGGAGGGACCTGATCAATGACCTCCAGAGAGCTGGGACCAAAGTAACAAAGGCTACCATCAGTAACACACTACGCCGAGAGGGACTCGAATCCTGCAGTGCCAGGTGTGTCCCCCTGCTCAAGCCAGTACATCTCCAGTCCTGTCTAAAGTTTGCCAGAGAGCATATGAATGATCCAGAAGAGGAATGGGAGAATATCATGTGGTCAGATGAAACCAAAATAGAACTTTTTGGTTAAAAATTAACTTGTCATGAGTGAAGCATGGTGAACCCTGTGAAGCATAGTTATGAAATCGGGGCCATGTATCGAGAGATCTTAAGCCAAAACCTCCTTCCATCAGTGAGAGCATTGAAGATGGAAAGTGGCTGGGTCTTCCAGCATGTCAATGATCCCAAACACACCACTCGAGCAACGAAGGAGTGGCTCGGTAAAAAGCATTTCAAAGTCCTGGAGTGGCCTAGCCAGTTTCCAGACCTCAACCCCATAGAAAATTTGTGGAGGGAGTTGAAAGTCTGTGTTGCCCAGCAACATCCCCAAAACATCACTGCTCTAGAGGAGATCTGCATGGAGGAATGGGCCAAAATACTAGCTACAGTGTGTGCAAACCTGGTGAAGACTTACAGGAAACGTTTGACCTCTGTCATTGCCAACATAGGTTATGTTACAAAGTATCGAGTTGAACTTTTGCTATTGACCAAATACTTATTTTTCACCATAATTTACAATTAAATTCTTAAAAAATCCTACAATGTGATTTCCTGGATTTTTTTCTCTCATTTTGTCTCTCATAGTTGAAGTGTACCTATGATGAAAATTACAGCCCTCTCTCATCTTTCTAAGTAGGAGAACTTGCACAATCAGTGGCTGACTAAATACTTTTTTGGCCCACTGTATGCGTGTGTGTGTGCGTGTGTGCGTGTGTGCGTGTGTGCGTGTGTGCGTGTGTGTGTGTGTTTTACTTTGACAAAGACATGTTTTTTTTATGTCCAGGAACTTGTGGTCCTCCCCCATATATTGCAAATGCAGTTATCACCTCTATCAGTCAGCTAACAGCAACATATAGATGCAGAGAGCATTTTGAACTAAAGGGGAATCTCACAGTTTCCTGCGAGAACTCTCAGTGGGGACAAACACCAACATGTGAATGTGAGTAGGATTCAAGAAATTGTATTTAAACTGTCAAAGTAGCTGTAGGTTAAATAGTATTTTCGATGTCTAGAACAGCATATACTGGTTAGTTTATATGTATATGATATATATATATATATATATATATATATATATATATATATATATATATATATATATATATATATATATGTATGTATATATATATTTTGTAGCTGTGTAAAACACAATGCATTTTTGTTTGATTGTAATTTGTCATTATTTTCTTTTCTTTTTTTTTACAATAGTGTCACCAACTACATGTCCACAACCTCAACATGGCATACGCAATGGTTTACTGAAGGAGTCAGACAGTGTCAAGGAGTACTACAAAAAGAACGATATCATGAGATATAAATGTTCTGACGATTTTGTGTTTGAGGAAAAAGACATTGCCACTTGTATTGGGAAGGAATGGGAATACCCGAAATGTATAAGTGAGTACATTTTAGACTGATATATTATCATACATACATGTAGAGATTTATATTTATTATTTTATGCTTTTCTGTGTTGCTTTTCCAAGCATATTTAGCATAATCAGGTTAATTAAGGATCAGTCGTAAATATACACTATATGCTTAAGAAATCGATATAAGTTTCCTTCCTGTTTTCAGTATACTGTATTTAAACGGTCCCGAATATCATCACAAAAAATATCTGCAATGCAGTATTGTGTATACAAGTAACTCATGTTGTAGTGTTGTATTTACTTTCATACAGCAAAGACAGTTTGTAAACCAAATCTTTGCCTGCATCCAAGTTTGCATACATCCATAGTAAATACACCAGTCTGCCAAAATATTATGCTCACCTGCTGCAGAACAGTGTTTAGGTAGGTGCCATGTCAACTTGAAGTCAACATGAATGCTCAGATCCAGGGTTTCCAAGCAGAATGCTGCAAAGAGAGTCATACTCCCTCTTTCAGCTTTCTGTAGTATTTCCCCCAGTGCATTCTGAAGCATTACTTCTTGAGGAAAACCGTTCTGACACCCCTTTGCCCGTTGTAGCTGATTTGAAGGTGAATAGCATTAAAAATTACTTCTGCTTGGGGCACATTAGCCCTTCGGTGAGTTTGTACCAGACAGGATAGCATTTGTTGCCCTTATGCATCATTGTGCCCTGAGCGCCCAATACCCTTTTGCTTGTTGTCTCTAAAGCCACTGTCAGATGCTCACCACCACTAACCAGGAGCACCCCAAAGTCATGTCATTTCAGGGATGCTCCAACTCAGTCAACCAACATGTTAACTACGAGAACTGATTATTCACTTACCATCCAATATATCCTAGACCTTTATTTGTTATTTGATCTGTGAGTGGTCATAATATTTTGACTTATCTGTGTATTTCACTAACCAGTACACACTACCTGTAATCATTCTTATTTTAAATACCACTGAATACAAAGTATAAATTCTCATGTAATACAGGAAAAAGGCTTTCTGGTAGTTTAGAAACAATATACAGTACCAGTCAAAAGTTTTGACCCGCCTTGGACTAATTCAATGTTTTTTCTTTATTTTTATTATTTTCGACATTAATATTAATATTGAAGACATCAAAACTATGAAGGAACACGTACGGATTTATGTAGTAAACAAAAAAGTGAACTACAATATGTTTTACACTTTAGATTTTTCCAAGTAGCCAACTTTTGCTTTGATGACAGCTATGCACACTCTTGGCATTCTCTTACCGATGGGATTTGATGTTTCCTAAGGAAAGATATAAATGAATATTTTTTTCAGTTACCAGAAAATTTGGAATAAATCCTACAGTGTTTGAAACAATTAGTATGCTCTTCAACTCACCTAAGAACATTGTCATATGCTAAAAGACAAAAATATTGTATTTTATATTAATAAACATATCCTGTGTTTGTTTTATTTTAAGAAACTTGTGGTGCTCCCCCATACACTGAAAATGCAGTCATCACCTCGCACACTCAGTTAAAAGCAACATATAAATGTCGAGATGTTTTTGAAATGAAGGGCAGTGCCATAATTTCCTGCAAAAGCTCAAATTGGGGAGAAAACCCAACTTGTGAATGTGAGTAGATGTTGTTTATGTAACAAACGGTGTTATTACTATTATTATTATTATTATTATTATTATTATTATTATTTCTGATACAGTAGCAGTTAAAGATTTACCTAAACTAAAAGTTATGTTTGATTTGACTTTCTTTTTTTTAAATATGTTTTCATAATAGTGTCATCTTCTGCATGTTCACAACCTCAAAAAAAAAACAGTCATGGCAGACTGAAGGAGTACTACAAAAAAAACAGTACAGTGACATATAACTGTGATGACAGTTTTGAGGTTCACACTGCCAGATGTATTGGAAAGGACTGGAAATATCCAAAATGCATGAGTGAGTACACATTGGATTAATATTTTGACCCACACATTTTGATATTGTGTAAGTTAATATAATTTTCTTATAATGTGCTTAGAGTCAAACCCCACTATCTAAATATACTTTGTAGAGAAAATAGTCTGGATGGTGAATATTTGGATTCTGGGAGCTCATTTTCATTATTTTTAATGCAAAAATAAATCAATAAGTAATAATTATATCAGTAATGTAGTGGCACAGAGAACAATTCTAATTGGCTCTTCCGCCCCTCTGTTATCTGTAGAATGGACAGAGCTTTGCCTCTGTAATGAGAAGGGGCTTGTTCAGAAGGTGTACAACCTCATGTTTGTCTCTCCCTCTCTACATGTTCTCAGTGTTTCTTCTACTGCTTAACACTACAGTACAACAAACAAAACAAATTTCCAGATTTCCATTCATTATAGCAGGCTTATATTATGCAATATCAGCAAACTTGAGGCCTGGACAATGTGTACTGCATCCCTAATCACATGCTGCCAAATGAAAAATATATCTATTTAGTATTTACAACTATATTTAACACTGTGTTATATTTAACATTGTGAAGCAGTGTTTATCCATACGATATGTTGATGTGCTTAATCACATTCATCAATAGCAGGCCAACACAACTTGTTTATTAAGTTTATAACATTACTACCAAGTGAGTGTCTAAATCCCCAAAATATCAATTTTCATTTCCACCAATAATTAATAATTATAATAATTACACATGGGTAAATAGTGGATAATACTTCACTACCATTATACAATGCGTAATATCCTTTTGCATATACATTTGTGATCCGATGAGGTTGTTATCCCTTTTATTCAGATAATTAACTTACTTGACCCATGTATTACCTTTCCAGATACATTAGCTGTACAGCAGTTGTAATGACACATGTAACCATGCCTCTGGTGCATAAAACAAATGTAGCATTGAGAATTTTCTATTTGCAACATCTTTGCAACATAGCTAAAATAATTAAATGCACTTGTTTCTCACAGCTTCTGCAGCAGTTCTAAGTCAGTTCCTTGTTCTCTCAGAAATAAATGCCCACATAGTAAATTCAACAGAAAATACGTTATGTGGCGTTCATTGCTGATATTAAATACGTCACAAGCATACACTGGAATATCTTGGCTATTTAGTCAAAATTCGGTACACTACATGTTACAAAGTGATGCTATATAATGTTGTAGTATATAGGTACATATATGTAATTTGGTGTTCAGGCAACATATTCAGTTTGCATAATGTGCAGTTTCACAGAACACATCTTGGACATTAAATGATGCATACCTGTACTACAGTATATGTACAAATCTGCATCTGCAATACAACTCTGCAATATACAATAAGTAGCCTACCTGTTAGGGTACATCAGAACGTACTGTTCATTTATGTTCAGGGATAATAACCACATTAATACAGTCATTTTGATTTAGATAAAATTCAAAAGTTGCTTGGGTGGAGCAGTGGCATGTCACTAGTCCACCATTGACGTGACCTGGGTTCCAGTCCCAGTAGTGCCTTCTGATTGGATTAGAGGTCTGACAGGGATGTTTGGCTGTGTCTGAGGGAGGAGAGGCTAGTTGAGGTTTCACCCCTTCATGCCGCATCAGCAATCCCTCCAGGCCCTGCGAAGGACTGATCTCCCATCAAGAGCAAACTTCCACTTCACCTTAGAAATCCTACAACCCTGTCCAGGAAATAGCATTAAAAAATAGGAAAAAACTGCAAACTTACATGTACCATATCTGGTTTTATTTCAGGACAAGACTGATGATGCTACTGTGAGAAGGGTTTCAGTCGTACTTTTTTTCATAAATTCAGACACGTTTCCATGCTAATGGGTTAACAACTTGGTATGTATAATCAAAGCTCAAATGATGGACCCAGATTACCAGAAAGAGTGTTAAAAGTAGCTGAGATGGAGATGGAGAAGATTAATCTACTGAAATTCATATGTGAATTCTGTACAAACCACAGTTTTCCTCGTAATTGATTACATTATTTGTGCATGGTAGGTGTAAATAAAATATTTGAAACGTGTTTGTGTTTTTGTTTTTTTTAAACAGTGTAATCTCCAGGCTGTTAGATTTAGTCGTTATTATTGTAATTATTATTAAATATTAGTTTTATATGATTATTGTCACAGGGGCGATCCGTCGGACTGAGGAACACCCGAAGGAGAAGCTAGGACCCTGGATAGGATTGCTTTCAGGTGTTGGACACTGTATTTAGGCAGGGCTCTAGCTCTCCCACATTGCGGGGTATTGTGTTTTGGTCGAGTGACCTTCAGACTGTTGCGGCGTTTGGTGGCTTTCTGCCGCTTTAGTAATCTGGTTCTCGTATTCTGCTCATATGGACTTTGTTGAATCTTCCAGTAAGCCCGCTTTTGAGTGTGTTGCCTTGCGGTAGCCAGTATAAGTCCAGTTCTTGTTTTCGGTTTGTGTTAAGTCTTCCGGTAAGCCTGCTTTTGTGTTATGTCTTGCAGTAGCCGGTATTAATTCTGTGTTTGCTTATTAGTTACGTTTATCCCTCGCGGAAAGCCCGTATATGTTGTGTTTTGCGATAGATCCGCTTATGCTTTTGGTTGGCTTGAGTTCGTGTATGATTGCGTTTAAGTACGTTTATTTTGCTTGAAATAAAAGCATGGTTATTTATATAGAGCCTGCGCACGTCTCCGTTCCTCCGTAAGGGCCCATCATGACAGAATACCCCGCCAAACTAAGGAGACAGCAAGTAATTGCGCTACCCTGGTTCGGTCTGTGCGGGCTGAGCTACCGAATAAATTGGATGGTAACTCCTGTCAACGTGGCAAATTTTTCCGGCAGTGCTCAGCCCACATGCTCCAGTTTTCCCACTACACAGACTTAGAATGCCTGTTTTTTTTTATAGCTGGCGCGTCACCGGCAAACCGCACCACTGGGTGGTTACAAACTGGCCTGCGCCCCTGTTGGGGACCAGTGACCAGCTATTAGAGAAGTTGTGGGAGAGATATGGTCTCCCCAAGGACATTAAGCTGGAGTCCTGCAACCGCCCACGCTTGTCCCCGTTTGCTGCAAATCTGCTGGATCCCCAGCTTACCAGCAGCGGGGAGGTACAGTCTAAGTGTCAGTTAGCACGTTACAGCCCTAAATTGGAGCATCTTAGGTATGTATCTGAGCACGTCATGCCTGTAAGCTCCGTAGGTGAGCTTAGCACCCCATGGCTCAGTAGCCCAATATGTGGGCCTTCTAACCTTATGTCTGAACACGCTAGCGCCGTACTTGAGCTGAGAGCATCCTGTAGTCTTGTGTCTGAACACACTAGCTCCGTACTTGAGCCGATAGCGTCCCGTAGTCTTGTGTCTAAACACGCTTGCTCCGTACTTGAGCCGATAGCATCTTGTAGTCTTGTTTCTGAACACGCTAGCCCAATACTTGAGGCGATAGCATCCCATAGTCTTGTGTCTGAACACACTAGTTCTGTACTTGAGCCGATAGCATCCCATAGTCTTGTGTCTGAACATGCTAGCTCCGTACTTGAGCCGATAGCATCTCATAGTCTTGTTTTTGAACACGCTAGCTCTGTACTTGAGTCGATAGCATCCCCTAGACCTGTATTTGAGCATGCTAGCTCAATACGTAGGCCGATAGCATCCCATAGTCTTGTGTCTGAACACGCTAGCTCAATACGTGGGCTGAAAGCGTCCCGCAGTCCCGTGTTTGAACACGCTAGCTCCGTACTTGAGCCGATAGCATCCCGTAGTCTTGTGTCTTTAAACACGTTAGCCCAATATCTGGCTCGTTAACCACGTATAGTTCTGTATGTGAGCATGTGGCGCCTTCTAGTTTGGTGTCTGAGTGCGTGGATGCTATGTCTGAGTTTGCTGATTCCGAGTTAGAATTGGTTGTATCGTGCAGTTTTGTATGTGAGCGCGTCGCACCATCTAGTTTTGTGTTCGAGCATGTTAACGCTACGTATGAGTTCGCGGATCCCGAGTCTGAATCGGTTAAATCGTATTGTTCTGTTTGTGAGCGTGTCGCACCTTCTAGTTTCGTATCCGAGCATGTTGATGCTGTTTGAGTTTGTGGATACCGTGTCCAACTCGTTAGTCTCATGTAACCCTGTATCTGAGCGTGCTGCGCCCTCTGATTCCGTAGTTAAGCACGTTGACTCCGTATCCCCGTAGGCCATGCAACAAAGCCAGCACATCTGAGTTTGTGGTAACCCGTAGTTTTGTACCTGTTCGCGTTAGCTCTGGTTCCGCGCACTTCCGCGCACTTTCTCTCAGTTCCATAACCAATGAACGTTGCGCCGACTCCTGCACCACGGATGAAGAAGAAGAACAACTTGTAAGATACAGACCAAATGAATAGATGCTGGAGGGGTGCTTGACTCCATCTGTGAAGCATGATGGAGGCAATGTGTTGGTCATGGTCAAGTGGGAAATGTGTACAGGGTAAAAGGCTTTAATTGTAGGTGATTTCAATATTCACTTTGACAATGAGCAGGATCCACTTAAAATTGCTTTTGAGTCCATTTTAGGATCCATGGGTATCACTCAGAATGTGATGGGACCAACCCACTGCTGTAATCATACTTTATATACAATATTAACATTTGGTATCAATATGGATAAACTTGTTTTCCCACAAAGTGATTTCATTTCTGATCACATCTGTTCTTTTAGTTTTTTTGAGCCATCTCTAATAAATAAAATCCTACTGCCTCGTTATCAAACCAAGCACACTATTACATCTGCTACTCCAGCTGTGTTTATTAGTAACTTACCAGACTTAAAATTTAAAACACCTACGGAGCCCAATCATCTTGAGCGTGTAAACAACCAATTAGAAAGCGTTTTTAGCCTTACAATCAGCAAAATTGATTGGATGTCATTTAATTTTCTATTACTTAACTCAGATAAAACTAAGGTTGTATTAGTGGGACCCAAGGCTGTGAGAGACAGGTTGGCTACATCTATCCTAAATTCATTATCACTGTGCACGTCTGTTTTTCAGTCAATTCACTCGCCCTCTCAATGAGTCATAATCAAACCAGTGACCACTGCTTCATCTGTGTAAGATCAAATTAAACCTAAAATAAATCCTGTGCACAGAAATTTAACATGCATACCATTGAGATGTAAAATGCAAAAAATTGAAATCATGATATCCCCAGGTAGTACACAGTTCTGGGCCAATTCTTGCTTTTCATTTCACATTTGCGTCTCCTATGCCTGCGCCGAGGTCGGCTGCTCCGGTTCCAGTAGCCATGCCGAGGGTGTCTGTGCGAGAGACCTTGCCAGAGGCTGTGAGTCCCCGAGAGGCCTTGCCAGAGGCCGTTTGTTCCCTGGAGGCCGTGTTTTTGAAGGACTTTTTGAGTACCTCGCTCCCCCCAGGGCGCCGTCCTGAGAAAAAGCCCCCAGACTCACAGAAAAGTGATTGCCCCCCTTGTTAAAACATAACTTAACTATGGTTTATCGCACCTGAGTTCACTGTCTCTAGCAACACCCAGGCCTGATTATTGCCACACCTGTTCTCAGTCAAGACATCACTTAAACAGGAACTGCCTGACAAAGTGAAGTACACCAAAAGATCCTTAAAAGTTACACATCATGCCGAGATCCAAAGAAATTCAGGAACAATTGAGAAAGAAAGTAATTTAGATCTATCAGTCTGGAAAGGGTTATAGAGCCATTTCTAAAGCTTTGGGACTCCAGTGAACCACAGTGAGAGCCATTATCCCTAAAAAGGTGAAGACAGCAAACAGTGGTGAACCTTCCCAGGAGTGGCCGGCCGACCAAAATTACCCCAAGACTCATTCAGTAGTTCACAAAAGACCCCACAACAACATCCAAAGAACTGCAGTGGGCCAAAATTCCTCCACAACGCTGTAAAAGACTCATTGCAAAGTCCAACCAGTTATTAGGTTTAGGGGGCAATAATTTTTTCACACAGGGCCATGTAGGTTTGGATTTTTTTTCTCCCTTAATAATAAACCCCTTCATTTAAAAACTGCAGTTTGTATTTACTTGTGTTGTCTTTGACTAATTTGTTATGGTTTTTTGACTAACATGTAATGGTTTGATGTTCCGAAACACTTAAGTGTGGCAAAAACACAAAAAAATAGGAAATCAGGAAGGGGGCAAACACTTTTTCACACCACTGTATGCACATTACGGCAAACAGGGGCTGGCACATGCGCGATCGCGCTGAGCGTACTCACGTCGCAAGATGAGTCAACCCTGACCTCTAGGGTCACAAGCCAGGGTCAGCGTGAATCCTAATGGTCCCCTTCCCCAAAAAGCCAATGTCCTGCCGCCCCTAGGTTCAGTACCTCCTCTAGCTTGTCGGACGCACACTGGGTTGAGCATCTTACGGATAGCCCTGGTAGGCAGGAGTTGCCTTTAAATAGGGACTGAACGGGTGTTTGGGCCAACACGAGCCCAGTGCAAGGCTCAGTTCAGGCTTGGGACTAGCCACGACCGGCTCAGGGGCAGAGCTCGGCACTGGCAGCTCATGGCGAAAATCCCAGTTGCAATGATATCTGCACAGCTGAAAACTTATGCTGATTTAAAATCCAATAAAATGGGCATAATTAAATTTGTTGAGTATCTGGAGCATCAGCACTTATGGGTAATTGTGGGTTTGATTACAGGCTCAAAATGGCCAGAAACAAAGAACTTTCTTCTGAATCTCAGTCTGTACTTGCTCTAAAACACAGAAATTGCAAAGAAACTGAAGATTTCATACAATGCTGTGTTCGATCGCAATGCTGTGTTCTGCTCCATTCACAGTCCTAACCAGAATGGAAAGAGGAGTGGAAGGTCCCAATAAAAAGAAGCAAGAAGACAAAGAAGGGTCCAGTTTGAGGAACAGATGTCTCACAAGTCCTTGACTGGCAGCTTGAATAAATAGTACTCACAAAACGTTGCAACACAAAATCCATCAATCCATTTTTGTTGCATCAAACATCCAGTCAAAATAACACAGAAAAATTAGACAGAAGATAACAAAGATAACAAAAAGTGTTCACAAAGACGTGGATCACAAAAAACAACTTGTAAGATACAGACCAAATGAATAGATGCTGGAGGGGTGCTTGACTCCATCTGTGAAGCAGTTGTGTTGATCATGGTAAAGTGGGAAATTTGTACAGGGTAAAAGGCTTTAATTGTAGGTGATTTTAATATTCACTTTGACAATGAGCAGGATCCACTTAAAATTGCTTTTGAGTCCATTTTAGGATCCAGTGTGATGCGACCAACCCACTGCTGTAATCATACTTTATATATAATATTAACATTTGGTATCAATATAGACAGACTTGATGTTTTCCCACAAAGTGATTTCATTTCTGATCACTATCTTTTAGTTTTTGATCTATCTCTAATAAATAAAATCCTACTGCCTCGTTATCAAACCAAGCACATTATTAAATCTGCTACTCCAGCTGTGTTTATTAGTAACCTACCTGTGTCTCTAAGAAAAAACAATCTATACAGATAGTGCAGAAAAATGAATGCTCATATTCTTTTATGTTCCCTAAAATGAGACCTTAGGTTCTTTTCTAAATTTCAAAACATCTTATAACACGTACAAAACTAATGACAACCTTGACTACAAATGATTAATTAACATTCATACATTACAACAACACTGACATTTAACATGTAAAGATCCATCATACATTACTCCAGTATTGGTATTTTAGCACTGACTAATGAATTACTATTCTTTTCCCACTTTTTAGCTGTAACATGTCTAATTATCCCTTTTTAACATGAATATGAATTGAAACATCACTAACTCTAAGATTAATTAATTAATTATTAATATGTACATTCTGATAACCAAAATATATTAAATCATAGCAGAGTTATGCTGTAAATTATTACGATGTATCAATCTAACCAACTAAAATGATTTAACCAAAGATGTGCACTGTGTGTGTGTAATTCTACTCACTTAACCAGCCACTAACTAGCAATTAGCACCACTAGCGATTAGCGTAGCTATGCTTTACTTACAGCATTTTTACAAGCATTAAAGAACATTCTTATAACTCAGATTGGTTTTTTATTCTTTCCATTTCTAATATAAAGTGTATGAAAAGTAAAATGTACTCTCCCTTTACAGTGAATAGCTAGGCTATACGAATAGAAACTTGTGGTTCCACTCACCGGAGTTTCAAACACTTATTACTTGACAGAAAACTGCCTCCCTCACGTTCACAGCTGGAATTTTGGTTATAAAAACAGTTTATTAGCTCTAATATATGCTGAAATGCAATATTTAGAACCATTATGTAGTATTTTTGTACAGGATACTGCTCAGCTGGTCTGCAGCACGTTGTAAAAATCTCTCAAGCCAAAAAGGAACAAAAGTACTAGTGATGTGTCAGTCGCGACCGATCCGGCTGACATAACAGGTCAGATCATAACAGAAAGGAGAAGCAGTATCAAAGATGAGATCCTTAGTTTTTTTGAATGCCAATCTTCATTAAAAACTGTAACCTGGATGCTGCTTTTTCTTTTTTTGCACATTTTTATTTATATTTTGTTTTGTTGATTATGTCTTGTTTCCCTGTATATAGTTGCAAATTTACAAATAATACACATAATCAGAGACCTGAGACCAGATTGGACCTGTAATTGAGATGGGTCTTCGTTTTCGTATTTTATTTTACTGTGTTCAATTGTGAGTATATAAATAAAAACCATATTAATAATAACAAACATTGGGTATTATGTGTTTTACATTAGTAATTCATTTTACACATAATCTGGTAATAAATTAAAGCTACAAAAAAATCTAAAAAGCCTCTTGGGAGCCGGCTCTCTGAAAAGAGTCGGAATTCCAATCACTAAAAAGTAAAGCTTTTTCTACTTCTACGACAAGTAATTACACCTCTTAAATGACTTGAGGTTTTAGTAGCTCAATATTTCATATGGGTTACACATACCATTGAGATGTAAAATGCAAAAAATTTAATCATGATATCCCCAGATAGTACACAGTTTTGGGCCAATTCTTGCTTTCAGATGTTTCATATGGGAGTGTTGGTTGACATCTGGCAAAGTCTGGCATGTCATTTTTTTGCATTAGTTCAATGGTTATTCAAAGCAGTGGCAAGGCTCTTAGCTGAGAATGACACATGCTCCTATGTTTCATCGGGAAAGGTGATAAGAGCCGTGCATCTCAACTCATACAAGTTTAAGCAAGTAGCAAGTGTGGAGAGTACTGAACAAACAAGTTGAGGCAATTTTTTCTTGTCAAAATGCATCAAGAACAGAATTTGCAAAATAGCTGCAAAATACTCACACTGGACCAATTTATTGCAACAAACAAACCTAATTCATGTCTTTGTAATGTGGAAGGAAACTGGAGTACCTGGAGCAAACCATATAGACTTCTATGTCTATGTGGGTTTGTCTATGAGCGACCACTCAAACTGCTTTCATCCCTGGCAAATTTTAAGTGTCTCATTATAGTCACAGAAGAACAACTGACGCTCACTGTTTAAGGGTTAAAACACACACTTAACAGAATTTCTTGCCAAAATTCATCATTTTAAAAGTGCTAGTTTCAAAGAGACAACAAATGGAAAAGAGGTAAGTAATACACATGAACAAGTACATTAAAATACAGTGGTATCTCAGTAATCGCCATTATTTAAATCAAATGCCAAAAATAAGAGAAACAGAATTTCATAGGGAATAATGTAAACTGAATTAATGCCTTCCAGATCCCCAGAAAATCCTCATTGTATAAGGCATTATATGCATTAATGGAGCTGTATTGTAAACTTAAACACTATATATAGGGCGTCTATAATCTAAGTGCAACTTTAATGTTGTTAATACATGTGTTGATTTTTGTCACGTCGGGACTGAAATTATGTAATGTTTATAAAACCTAGGCTCATTGTCCTTCATATAAACCTGAAAACGTTGGTTGGAAAGTAAAAGATTAACAAAGTGAGACTTACTTTATAGACCCCCTGTATATAGAGACAAAAATAAAAATATTAATCAGATGAAATACAAACACTATCGTTTATCATAAATACATTAATCACTATCATGGTTCTCACTGTTTTCCTCTTTGGATGGCTGTTATTACTAAACTTCTTAGGACCCATGGTGACTTATTTGCATTGAGAATATATGCAAAAAAAACATGAGAAAGTTTACAGTGTAATGTATCAGAGATCTGCTCTTAGCTGAGAATGACACATGCTCCTATGTTTCGTCGGGAAAGGGCATAAGAGTCGTGCATCTCAACTTTAAGCAAGTTTAAGCAAGTGCAGAAAGTACTGAACAAATTTCTGAGGCAATTTTTTCTTGTCAAAGTGCATCAAGAACAGAATTTGCAAAATAGTTGCAAAATAGTAGAGTACAGTGGTATGACTGTTTATTAACATTGTTTGTGGTGTATAATTATGTTAATACACTTGAAAAACACTAGACAGGTTAACTAACTGGCTGCCAGCTCAAGTTTAGTTATGTTACCCCTAAAAAGTTTTTGCAGTCACGTGAGTCTGACGCAGAGCATCTATGTATGAACTGTAGGAAAAAAATGTATTATTCTATAAATTAAAGGCCTGTACTATTGTATGACAGATGATATTTGTTTCAAATGTATTTGTGTACAAAGGTTTGTAATATGTCATGTTGGTATCTATGGAATCCATATTTCATGGAAACTAAGTCAAGTCAGATTTATTTATATAGCGCTTTTTTACAATGGAGCATTGTCTCAAAGCAACTTTACAAGTTTAGATTATCTCATAATAACTATGTCCAATCCCAAATTGAGCAAGCCTAGGGCGACAGAGGCAAGGAAAAACTCCCTAGTTCTAGGAAGAAACCTTGGGAAGGACGCAGACTCAAAAAGGGACCCAACCTCATTGGGCGGCGTAAGATGATAAATCTAAGAGCGAACCTAAAGTCATGGAGTCAAAGTTCGAATTAGAATGTGAAGTATGCACAATCGACATTAAGTGGGAACAATGGTATGATGGGGCTGGAAGCTGATGACGGGGAAGCAGCTAGAGTGGAGCTCCAGCAGATGAACACATCATGTTGTGGGGCCGGAACTGCCGGAACACAGCTCGGAGAGAGAAAACAGAAAATGTAATTAGTTATTGATTAAGAGCACAGTGTTTTTTATTAAACAATCACTGATGCCATGTCCAATCACTGATGCCAAGTGTGTAGCATGAGAACCCCGGCAGCATTAGCTATAGCAGCATAGCTAGGAAAGCTTAGAAAGAGGAGACCTGGTTAGGAAAGGAAAACACAGCCAAGAGCGGATCACATGAGACATTGGCAAACACCACGAGCGGCACAGAAGCTTGTGAGCAAGCAACCCAACGTCTCTGATCACCATAAGACTCTGGACTATGAACCCCAGCTCTGCCCTTATTCTAAGGCAAGGATGCATGAGTCAAAGATCACGAGGACCGAAGCCCAGTCAGCCAGACCACCCACCCGACACTCCTGGCTAAAAGACAAGGCAGGCAGGCCAGACATGACTCCAGACTCCGGGCCCCAGTGACCCAAGCCATGCATCCCGGTCTAAATCTAGTCAAAAGCCTGCGTAAATAAATATGTCTTTAGCCTAGACTTAAAATTTTGGAGAGTGTCTGAGTCTCAAACGAAAGTGGGTAGTTTATTCCATAGTTGGGGGGCCATGTATGAGCAAGTCTTTCCCCCTGCTGTGACTTTTTTAATTCTAGGAACTAAAATAAGTCCTGCACCATGCAAACAAAGTAGATGAGCTGGATTGTAAAACTCTAATAGTTCACTCAGATAATGTGGGGCCAGGCCATGTAGAGCTTTATAAGTTATAAGAAGTATTTTGTAATCAATGCGGAATTTAACTGGTAACCAGTGTAGTGATGATAGAATAGGAGTGATATTATCAAATTTTCTAGTTCAAGTTAGCACTCGGGTGACTGCATTCTGAACTAATGCATTCCAAAGTTTATTTATAGAGCATCCAGTAAGTAAGGCGTTACAGTAATCCAGCCTTGAGGTTATAAATGCATGAACCAGTTTCTCTGCATCATTTAAAGGAGAGGATATTTCTAAGTTTAGCTATATTACGTAATTTAAAGAAAGCAATTCGAGTGATGCTGCTAATGTGCGCATCAAAGGAGAGATCTGAATCAAATGTGACCCCTAAGTTTTTTACAGATGGACTGGGCAATACTGGACAGCCATCTAGATTTAGGATAGATGTAGCCAACCTGTCTCTCACAGCCTTGGGTCCCACTAATGATAAGAACCTCAGCATTGAGTTTTATGCCTAATGTTTTCTATCTTATCATTAAAGAAAAGTCATGAAAATCATTACTGTTTTAAAATTACACAGAATGGGGAGTCACTTTCTGTGGGGTTTTTGTTGTTAATTTGGAGACTGTATTAAAGAGAAATTTTGATTATTCTTATTTTTCTCTATGATTGAAGGAAGTATGCAGCTTTAGCTTTAGTGAGGGCATGCTTGTACTCTGCCATGCTGTCCCTCCAAGCAATCTTAAACACCTCCAATTTACTATGTCTCCACTTGCGCTCTAAATGCCGTGTTCTTTGCTTTAAGGTACGGGTGTGGTCATTATACCATGGTGCTAGCCTTTTTTCCCTAATGCGTTTGACCCTAGCAGGAGCGATCGTGTCCAGGGTTGAGGGAAGCACACATTCTAATTGGTCATTTACACACTCAAGATAATTGATCTCCGTAAGTGTATTAAATTTCAAGTCTGGTAGGTTTTTAATAAACGCAGCTGGAGTAGCAGATGTGATAGTGTGCTTGGTGTGATAACGAGGCAGAAGGATTTTATTTATTAGAGATAGCTCAAATACTAAAAGACAGTGATCTGAAATCGAATCACTTTGCAGGAAAACATCAAGGTTATTTATATTGATACCAAATGTTTATATTAGACCTAAAGTATGATTACAGCGGTGGGTTGGTCCTCTCAGATTCTGAGTGATACCTATGGATTCTAAGATGGACTCGAAAGCAATTTTAAGTGGATCCTGCTCATTGTCAAAGTGAATATTTAAATCACCTACAATTAAAGCCTTATCTGTTGACAGTTGTAAGCAGGAAAGAAAGTTAGCAAATTCCTGAAGAAATTCTGAATAGGGACCAGGAGGGCGGTAAATAGTGATAAGCTGAAAAGAGTGTGGTTTTGAGTTCCATAACGATGGATCAATCACATTAAGAATCAGTATTTCAAAAGAATTAGCCTTATAATGGGATTTAGCTGTAACACCTAGCTCTTTGTCAAAAATTGTGGCTATGCCTCCCCCCGACCATTAGGACGAAGGCGATTAGCATGACTGTATCCAGGAGGTGAGGCTTCATTTAAGGCTAAATATTCATCAGGTCTAATTCAAGTCTCAGTGAGACAGAAAGCGTGTAAGCATTTATCAGTGATCATTTCATTTACAGTTACTGCTTTGTTTGTAAGTGATCTAATGTTAAGTAATCCTAGCTTTAGTCTAATGTTGTTATTTCTTAGGGAGCTATCTGTGTTTATACTAATGAGGTTATTGAAAACAGGACTTTTTGAGAGCGTTTACGTTTAGGGCAGATGCGGGTAGGTAGGGTAACAGACACAGTTTTCATTTACGTAATATCGCTAAAAAAAACTTAGAAATATCCTCTCTTTTAATGATGCAGAAAAAAGAAAAACTTGTTCTGCGTTTATAAACCTCAAGGTTGGATTAAACTGTAACGCCTTACTTACTGGATGCTCTAAGTAAATCTATAAATAAACTTCAGTTAGTTCAGAATGCAGCTGCCCGAGTGCTAACTCGAACTAGAAAATTTGATCATATCACTCCTGTTCTATCATCACTGCACTGCACTGTTACCAGTCAAATTCCGCATTGATTACAAAATACTCTTATAAACTTTATAAAGCTCTACATGACCTGGCCCCACATTATCTGAGTGACCTCTTAGAGTCTTACAATCCAACTGTCTACTTCGTTCGCAGGGGTGGCCGGACTTCTTTTAGTTTCCTAGAATTAAAAAAAAAGGTCACAGCAGGGGGAAGGCTTTTCTCATACATGGCCCCCCAACTATGGAATAAACTTCCCACTTTCGTTTCGAGATTCAGACACCATCCAAAGTTTTAAGTCTAGGGCTAAAGACATACTTATTTACGCAGGCTTTTGACTTAGATTTAGACCAGGTTGCATGGTTTGGGTTTGCTGGGGCACAGGAGGTCTGGAGTCATGTCTGGCCCATGCCTGCCTGTCAGCCCAGCCGGGGACGGTGGGAGTGTCGAGTGGGCGATCTGGCTTGAACTAGGCTTCGGTCCTCGTGATCTTGACTCATGCATCCTTGCCTTAGAATAAGGGCAGAGCTGGGGGTTCATAGTCAAAGAATCTTATGGTGATCAGAGACGTTGGGTTGCTGTCTTCTGCCGCTCGTGGGGTTGCCAATGTCTCATGTGATCCCTCCTTGGCTGTGTTTTCCTACCAAGTTCTCCTCTTTCTAGCTTTCTAGCTATGCTCTATAGCTAAGCTTGCCGGGGGGTCTCATGCTACACTTGGCATCAGTGATTGACATGGCATCAGTGATTGTTAATAAACACTGTGCTCTTAATCAATAAACTATTACATTTTCTGTTTTCTCTCCGAGCTGTGTTTCCGGCGGCGTTCCGGCCCCACACATGATGTTCATCTGATGGAGCTCCACTGTGCATAATTCACATTTTAATTCGACCATGACTCCATGACTTTAGTTTCGCTTTGAGATTTTATCATCATACCGGGCCCACTTAATGTCGATTGCATAATTCACATTTTATTCGACCATGACTCCATGACTTTAGTTTTCGCTCTTAGATTTATCATCATACCCCGGCCACTTAATGTCGATGTGCATACTTCACATTCTATTCAAACTTTGACTCCATGACTTTAGTTCGCTCTTAGATTTATCATCTACGCCGCCCAAGGAGGTTGGGTCCCTTTTTGAGTCTTGGTCCTCCCAAGGTTTCTTCCTAGAACTGGGGAGTTTTTCCTTGCCACTGTCGCCCTAGGCTTGCTCAATTTGAGATTGGACGTAGTTATTAGGAGATAATCTAAACCTGTAAAGTTGCTTTGAGACAATGCTCCATTGTAAAAAGCGCTATATAAATAAAATAAATCTGACTCTTTGTCAAAAAATTTGTGGCCTATGCCTCCCCCCCGACCATAGGACGAGGGCAATTAGCATGACTGTATCCAGGAGGTGAGGCTTCATTTAAGGCTAAATATTCATCAGGTCTAATCCAAGTTTCAGTGAGACAGAGAGCGTGTAAGCGTTTATCAGTGATCATTTCATTTACAATCACTGCTTTGTCTGTAAGTGATCTAATGTTAAGTAGTCCTAGCTTTAGTCTTAGGTTGTTATTTCTTTGGCAGCTATCTGTGTTCATACTAATGAGGTTATTAAAACAAATGAAGGATATAATCAGTATTAACAGTTCACGATAATTACATGACTCTGTTGCAAGCGACGTTATTTTGTACAGAATGTTCTGTCCCTGCTCTGAAAACTGCAAGGCTTAGAGCACCATGACCTACTCCACGACTTTTTCCTTTCTGAGAGCATTTACGTTTAGGGCAGATGCGGGTAACAGACACAGTTTCAATAATGTGGGTTCTGGGTGACGGTGCATGGCTACCAGCAGACAGTTGGTTAAGCCGGTCTGTCTGCTGCCTGACCCCTGCTCTGGATAGTCAGCCCCTAACCAATCGGGCCATAAGACTATGGGCAATGTTGCAGGAGATGAGAGCAGCACCCATCCTAAAAGACCAGGTTTACCCTCAAAGGTGTCCAGTTGTCTATATAGCCCACATTGTTTTCAGAGCACCACTTGGACAGCCAGCAGTTCAGCGACCATAACCTGCTGCATTGGGATGGGGCCAGAGCACACTACGGCATTGGACATCGCCTTCGTCACGCTAACCACCTCTACAAAATTAGCCTTAGTAACTTCTGACTGACGAAGGCGTATATCATTAGCCCCTACATGAATAACTATCCTAGAGAATCTGCGGCTCTCGAGTTCACTAAGACTCGTTACAATGTCCGGCATTCTGACTCCGGGGATACAGAGAACTCTAGCTGCTGGTGTCAGTAAAGGGGTAGCAAGTTTCACGTGACATAACATAGAGTCAACTTTGACCAGAGCTCTTTCAACAGGCTGCTCAGTGGGTGCATCACTGAGGAGGGCAAACCTGTTGGACACGTGAACAGGTAAAGAGTGGTGCTCTCGTGGACTAGCCTTACGACTACGTCGCCGAACCGTCACCCACTTGCCCTGCTGCGAGGACTCTGCCAGGGCTCTAACTTCACCTGTGGCATCCAGATCTGCTAAGCTAGGACCTGAGCTAGCCTTCTCTAATGTCTGGATGCGCGCTTCTAAAACTACAATCTTCTCCGTCAGACTGGCTACAAGCCTACACCTATCACAAGTAAAATTTACACTAATGACGGAGGAAGAATAGCTAAACATGCCACACTCGGCACAGGGAACAAGCACAGCAGAAGCCATGTTAGTACAATTAATGAATTTAAAGGTACTTAGCTTCGGGTGGTGTTGTGGGGTGCCGATGAAGATATGGTTTCAGCTGCAGCCGATGGTTCCAATGCAATGCTCGATTAAAGCGTTAATACAAGTTAAGTCAACACAAAACGTCACAAAAAACTAAGTCTCAGAAAGAAAGTGGGAAAAGACTGTAAAAAGTTATAAAAACACACACTACTGCAAAAGAAGACGCAACTCTGGTTATTAGCTAATGGCTAACTACTGCGAACACAAGCCGGTATACCTGTAAAGTTACTAAATAACGATTAGCGGCAAAACAATATAATCCGCCGGTACGAGAATAAAATGATTAAGATGTTGTAAAAACCTACTATATATACGATTATATATGATACAGATGCGATCGAGAATTAAAATATATCAAAGGTAATAAGCTGCTAGCAGCTACGAAACGGCCTGCGTCCTCTGTGCAACCGCGGATCAGTCTGGGTTGCCAGATCCTCGCAATCCTCGCGTCAGGTGTATAAATGTGTTTTTTTTTGCCATTCACAATGCCATGAGAAACTAAGGTGGTGAGACTTGCAGCACTGTACAATGTATGGACAGCATCGCACAGAATGAACACTCATTTTTGAGCTTATGAGACACCATCTCTGAGCAAGGTAGCCAGTCACCTCAGACAGATAAGAATGATTGTTTCAGCTGACCAACACCCATATGATAACTAACTGAATTACCATCTCAAACAGGACTGTGATCATTACCAACAGTATGGGATCTACCACAGTCACCTCAGACAGATAAGAATGGTTGTTTCAGCCAACCACCACCCATGTGATAACTTTGTCCTTTGTTACTAAGACACAGATATGCAACATCAAAGGAGTTAAATAGTATAAAGATATGTAGCTAGAGATATGAGAAGATATGAGAGTTTTCACGAACGATTCACAAAGAACTTCTCCAGAGGCCGACACTTGTTACCATCACGATTCATCATCTCAGTGCCAATCTTGTAAGTTTATATTATTTAGGATGTCTTAACGTTATGTATTTTGTATTATTATTATTATTATTATTATTATTATTATTATGCCAGTAAGCATTTCATGTGGGGGTAACACAATTAACGATAAGCCGATAAGCCATTAATGCTAATGGGACTGTGGTAGCCTAGTGGTTAAGATGCTGGACTCTGGACCAGAAGGTCCAGGGTTCAAATCCCACCTCTGCAAAGCTGTCACTGTTGGGTCCTTGAGCAAGACCCTTAACCCACAATTGCTTGGATTGTAAGATTGAACCCATTGTAAGTCGCTCTGGATATGGGTGTCTGCTAAATGCTGTAAATGTAAATGTAAAGGAAGAGCTTGTAATCAGTTCAGTTTAGTTGTCTCACATATTTTTACTAGTTTAGACTTCAGTACCCCATTCACAATTCCACCATTCCCTGACACTGCGCATGTAGGCACATCCCAACCTCTGCCTGATTCTGAGCTTCTACCAGATCTGCTTCACTACTTTATCCACAAACTCTTTCCCACTGTCAGAACTTATCATTGTTGGGATTCCGAACCTCAGAATCACCTCCCTACACATGAATTGGACTACTGTGTCTGCATTTTTATGTTGCGCAGGAACAGTCTCCACCCATCTACTGAATCGTTTTCGTTCTATTCTTCTAATCATATTCGTATAGTCCACTGTCAGGTGGTGAAAAAGACCTTCAGGCACTATGGGGAACCCTAGTGGGGTTACTATACCCTTCCTCACATTGTGTTTAATACAAATTTCACATCTACTTAAAATCGCGTCCATAAACTGTTGTAGCTTTGGTGCCCAAAATCCCATTCCAGCGAGCTTTCTGAAAATCTCCGCTCATGCACAATGGTCAACTCCGTGCGCATCTAGAACTAACATTGAAAGTAAGCTACTTGGGGTTATTTTAAGGTCGTTGGTATTTTTCCAACGCCCTTCGGAATACTTAACAGCTCCATCCAGAGCTTCTGCTCATGAGATGGTGCCGCAGCTTGAATATCAGTTATGTCTTTCAACGTTATCTGCTCAGTTAATTCTACGGTTACCAATTGAGCAGCAGTATCTCTCCCTGCTGCTAGCCTAGCAGCTTCATCGGCTGCATTATTCCCCTGCGTCACTAAACTAGTATTTGTTTGGTGCGCAGGACATTTAATTATTGCTACTTGTTTAGGCAACTTCAAAGCTTCTAGTAGAGCATTAATGTGCTTCCCATGATGGATTGAAGTTCCATCGGTTTTAACAAATCCTCTAGCTCCATTTTACACCAAACAAATTACATAAACCATGTGCATAAGCTGATTCGTATAAATGTTCACTATTTGATCCTTAGCTAATTTACATGCTTCCGTCAATACTATTATTTCGGCCAGCTGAGCTGAGCATGGTTGAGAGCAGGATTCTACTGCTCTTATTATTGCTCTTCCGTCATTATCCATTTGGACTACCGCAGGCTGCATTTAACCCCTTTTGGTCCCTTTAGCAAGAACCATCTACAAACAAATTCAATTCAGCATTTGGTATTTCGCTTGCACTCAAATCAGCATGCAATTTACAGTATTTATTTACCTCTGCCCAGCATTCATGAGGCTCACCATCGTCCTCTGTCACCATGGTTTCGGCTGGGGTTTTTTTTACTCTACAAACTTTTAGGGTCACATCTGGTTGGCTTAACAGCCTTCTCAGCGCCTGAATTCGAGGACCTGTAAGGACAAATCGTCCCTTTTCAAGTGATGCGTGAGAATCCCATGGTGACACTGCTGGCTTTACCATACATAAGTGTGTTTTTGTCCATAGCTGGATTGACAGTCATTCGAAATCTGGTTCTCCATCAAGTCACAAACATTACGACACTTTGGAATGCAAAAGGCCCACCATCTGGACAGACTCTGCACAGATTAATGACCACAATAAACAACCTTTTTCTCAAAACAACAGGAGAAACTTAGGATCTGGCCAAGCGTCAGATAACCTATGCATCTCGCCATCATAAACTAAGCCAATGTGTTAGTCCTAAAAGGTTTTCTGACACTTTATACTCCTAGACGTCATGTTTGCAGGAGAAACCCGGCCTAACTTTTGCAAAGAAAAACAAAGATGCCTACTCGCATTCCAATTTTACGACCCCTTGTCCAGTCTGGCCGGAGCCAGGAAGGACACCCCTGGAATTTACGACACAGGGACTTCAGCCTTTCTTTTTAAAGACATATTTTAACAGTATTAACTTTTGTTGTCCAAACACACACCCATACATACTTATCTATCTCATACAAGGAATTTGATCGGGGACATTCTTCGTACACCTATATATAATCATATATATGGATGTCACTGATTTTTCATGTATTTTCATGTCTATTTGGTAACGTTTTTAGTGTAGTGACCATTCCATACTCAATATAATTCATACACACTGCTCCGAGCTCAACTCGGAACTCGGCTGCTACACTGGATCATAAATAACTGGTGCTCTCAAAACTGGTTTAAGATTTTCTCCAACTGTAAAAATAAATCAAAGGCAGATCCCCAATTTGTACTTCATGCAGAAGCAGCAGTCTCCTACTTTTATTTTATTTCATCAAGCAGTCTGTACCAAAAGTTACTTTTTCTGCTCAGTTTTTCACACACTTTTAAGCTTTACACTCACCATTTCAAGCCGTTCACGATCCTATACTTACATTCAGCACACTTCCAGTCGCACAGTCTCACACACACACTCACTAAACACACACACACACATTTAACAACATTAGACAGAAATTCACTCACTATACAGCTCAGATGGGCGCAAACTAAAACCCAGTTTGTTACACACCTGTGAACACTTCACTCACATTCTACCTTATTCACTTATCTTACTGGGTTTTCTGCTCTACTTTTCCCTTACCACTTATCACCATAGAACTAAATAACAATAACACAGGCGGGCTCAACTGATACACAGTGTCCCAATAATGGACAGGCTCTAACCGATGCTCAGTTGACCTTCCCCTCAGCCCCTTAGCCCTAATTGGCTGGCTTCATGCTTATCCCCCTCAGGAGCACTAACACCCAGGCAAGACTCTAAATGATTTACTCATTTAAGTTATTCGAACCTCCGTGACCCCCCACTAGCTATAACAATAGCATAGGTTCTTAGCCACATTACCAAGGTCAAGGGAAGCCCTCCAAACAGCTCGTGATCACTTATAGACGAATGGGTGCCACCAATCCCCCCTTCCCTAACTGGATTTAAAATATCCAAGTCCTTGCCCTGCATTCATTCTGAATCTTGCTCTGATCTCCGGCAACATTGCCCATATTCTTATGACCGGATTGGTTAGGGGCTGACTATCCAGAGCAGGGGTCAGGAAGCAGACAGAATAGCTTAAACAACTGTCTGCTGGTAACCATGCACTGCCACCCAGAACTCATGTTATTGAAACTGTGTCTGGTACCTGCATCTGTACTAAACATAAACGCTCTCAAAAAGTCTGTTTTAATAACCTCATTAGTATGAACACAGCTCCCATAGAAATAACAACTTTAGACTAAAACTAGGATTACTTAACATTAGATCACTTACAAAAAAAAAAGCAGTGGCTGTAAATGAAATGATCACTGAAACGCTTACACGCTCGCTGTCTTACTGAAATTTGGATTAGACTGGATGAATATTAAGCCTTAAATGAAGCCTCACCTCCTGGATACAGTCATGCTCATCGTCCTCGTTCTAATGGTCAGAGGGGAGGCATAGCCACAATTTTTGACAAAGAGCTAGGTGTTATAACTGAATCCCATTACAAGGCTAATTAGTTTGAAATACTGATTCCTAATGTGACTGATCCATCATTATGGAAGTCAAAACTAAACTCTTTTCAGCTTATCACTATTTACCACCCTCCTGGTCCCTATTCAGAATTTCTTCAGGAATTTGCTAACTTTCTTAAAGACAGGTTACTAACTGCCCGTGATGTCACTACTGTCAACAGATAAGGCTTTAATTGTAGGTGATTTCAATATTCACTTTGATAATGAGCAGGATCCACTTAAAATTGCTTTCGAGTCCATCTTCGAATCCATGGGTATCACTCAGAATGTGATGGGACCAACCCACCACTGTAATCATATTTTAGAGCTAATATTAACATTTGGTATCAATATCGATAACCTTGATGTTTTCCCACAAAGTGATTTGATTTCAGATCACTATCTTTTAGTATTTGAGCTATCTCTAATAAATAAAATCTCATGCTACACATGGCATCAGTGATTGTTAATAGACAATGTGCTCTTAATCAGTAACTAATTGCATTTACTGTTTTCTCTCCGAGCTGTGTTCCGGTACCAGTTCCAGCCCCACATATGATGTTCATGCGCTGCAGTGTCACTCGAGCTGCTTGCGTCATCAGTTCCAGCCCCATCATACCCAGGCCACTTAATGCCGTTGTGCATATTTCACATTTTATTTGAAATATGACTCCATGACTTTAGTTTCATTCTTAGATTTATCATCTATGCCACCCAAGGAGGTTTTTGAGTCCTCCCAAGGTTTCTTCCTCATAACACTTGGGGAGTTTTTCCTTGCCACTGTCACCCTAGGCTTGCTCAATTTGGGATTGGACGTAGTTATTAGGAGATAATCTAAACTTGTAAAGTTGCTTTGAGACAATGCTCCATTGTTAAAAGCACTACATAAATAAATCTGACTTGTCTTGACTTGAACATGGATGCTGCAGCATTGATTGACGGCTTGAGAGTTGACTGATGGTTCATTATGTATTTATTTTTCATAACCATGAAAATTACTGTGAGGTTAATGATGCAATGATTACAATAAACCACCCTAAGAACTATAAGAAAATAAAGATATACACTAAGAACCTTATATGTGCCAACGGTTAGGATTTTCATTACATTTCCACTATGCTTTCCATAATACCATTACATTACATTGCAATCACATTCCATGAAGGTTTCAACTCATTCATAAAAAATGCACTTAACAGAAACATTTAAAACTCATCAGTTAAATGTATAGTTCATTCACTGTATAAGCACTCAAGTCAGCTTAAACACTTAGAGAGGTTACTAACTGCCAGTGATGTCATTCTAAACTTATTCTGAATATATTTTTGTTTTATGTATTGTAATAGACTCTATTACGTTATTCAGCCACCAAAGTATTCCACCGAACCCTGGTTGCATGTACCCAATTCATTTTGAAAACCTGTACAATAAGCGATTTAATTTTATCAGTTGCTTATGTTGAAAGAACAAACGTTATATTTTTTATGTACTGGAACACAGTTTTAAAAGCTGTAAGACAGTAAAAAGAATCCCTTGTCCATCCGATACACAAAGCACTGTTTGGCCACAAGATGGCGCTAATGTGCAGTGCGTCATGAAGCGTCTAGAAATTAACCTTTTATTGATACATTGAGGAGGACAGTTTCAGTGCTTCAGAACGCTTAAATTGCCATCACTAACTGCAATTTATACAAAAAACTGCTAAAAACAGACAATAAACATGTAACTGTTAAACTTCAAGAACACACCTTGTGTCTCTTACATTTACGTCATTTAGCAGACACCTTTATCCAGAGCGACTTGCAATTGATAGTCTTTCAATCGCAATTGTGGGTTACGGCCTTGCTCAGCGACCCAGCAGTGGGATTTCAACCCTGGACCTTCTGGCCCATGGTCCAGTACCTTAACCACTAGACTACCACATAAAAGTAACCGAGCTGTAAACATGCGTTCTCAGCTGGAGCAGAAAATGACCTTTTAATTTATACAGTAGGTCTACTTTGTAAAAGTATTTTTCAGTTCATATTCAGTTTATATTTCAGTTTATTATTTATTTAAGTTTTAGTGTTTGTTGCACTTTGTAGTTCTACAATTTACATATAACTACAGACTATAGTCTGTCTCTTTCTCTTCATATCCCTTTACTGATCCCTAATGGTCAGGGCCCCCTACAGGACCACCACACATCACGTATTTGGGTGGAGAATCATTCTGAGCACTGGAGAGACACTGAAGTGGTGGTGTGTTAGTCTATGTTGCACTGATACGAGTGGATCAGACACAGCAGTGCTGCTAGAATATTAAACCACTTCAGTGTCACTGCTCGACTGAAAATAGTAAACCAGCAATAAATGTCCAGCCACCAGCCTCCTGTGAGCACTGATTAAGGATTATAGGATGACTAACGCAGACTGTGCAGCTACTGTCTCTGACTTTACATCTACAAGGTGGAGCAATAAGGAGAATGTCTCTAATAAAGTATACAGTGAGTGAACAGTGTTTTAATTGCAGTGCTGAGAACAATCCACCACCAAAACTGTATCTGATCTGTGGGGGTCCTGACCATTAGAGGAAAGGGGACTAACAAAGTATGTAAAGAAACAGATGGACTACAGTCTGTAATTGTAGAACTACAAAGTGTGGTGACCACTAAAATTTAAAGAAAAAGCTGAATATAAATTTTGAAATATAAAATGCTTAAGGCGAGCATGATGGGAGCATGAAGCCAGAATCTGAAGGTAATGCAAGGTCAGTCCCAGGTGGAGCGGTCTGGGTCAAGCGGATAAGAAAGTGAATGAATGAATATTTGTGTTTGGAGTGTTGAAATGATCAGCACAGAAGCTTACGGTTTAAGAAGTCAAATAAAAAGAAAAAAACAATTAACGGAGAGAATACACACCTGTGTGTAAAGATAATATTTTGAAAAAAAATGGAGCTTGGATATATATCAAGTATAGGCAAATAAACTTCATTCATTCAAATTGTTTACATATTTGCAAACATGTGACCAGTGCAAGTTTCATAGGAGTAACAACACAGTAATATTTAACAGAGGGTGCTTTTTACTAGTGGGGCACAACTCATGAAGGTATTTAAATGCCTACCATGATAGTTACCACAGGAGTTTATTTATAATTTTACTTGGAAAGTGGTTTCACATATTATTTGGAAGTCCGTAGTTACTCCTATTCGTGTGAAACACACTATAAACAATTTTTATGAGAAATGGTGGGGAGTAATGAAAAGTGTTAAGAGTGAATGAAGGACTTTTCATTAAGTGCTTTGGAATTGGCCTAGTGGTTTCAGTTTTCTCACTAGTTTCAAACCATGATTCTGCCATAGTGAAAGAAGCACACAAGCACGCAGTCTCTTTCCTATTATATATACAGTGATGCTTGAAAGTTTGTGAACTCATTAGAATTTCCTATATTTCTGCATAAATATGACCTAAAACATCATCAGATTTTCACAAAAGTCCTAAAAGTAGATAAAGAAAAGCGAGTTAGACAAATGGGACAAAAACATTATACTTGGTAATTTATTTATTGAAGAAAATTATCCAATATTACATATTAGTGAGTGGCAAAACTATGTGAACCTTTGCTTTTAGTATCTGGTGTGACCCCTTTGTGCAGCAATAACTGCAACTAACCATTTAGGGTAACTGTTGATCAGTCCTGCACACCGGCTTGGAGGAACTCTGGAATGTTTGTGGGTTTCCTCACATTAGCTGCTGGCTTCAGGTCCTTCAACAACATTTCGATCACAAGGTCAGGATTTTGACTTGGCCATTCCAAAACATTAACTGTATTCTTCTTTAACCATTCTTTGGTAGAACGACTTGTGTGCTTAGGGTCGCTGCTTAGGACCCACCTTCTATTGAGATTCAGTTCATGGACAGATGTCCTCACATTTTCCATTAGAATTCTCTGTTATAACTCAGAATTAATTGTTCCGTCCATGATGAAAAGCTGTCCTGGCCCAGATGCAGCAAAACAGGCCCAAACCATGATGCTACTTCCGCCATGTTTCACAGATGGGATAAGGTTTTTATGCTGGAATGCAGTGTTTTCCTTTCTCCAAACATAACACTTTTCTTTTAAAACAAAAGTTATTTTTGGTCTCATCCGTCCACAAAACATTCTTTCAATTGCCTTCTGGCCTGTCCACATGATCTTTAGCAAACTGCAGACGAGCAGCAATGTTCTTTTTGGAGAGCTGTGGCTTTCTCCTTGCACCCCTGCCATGCACACCGTTGTTGTTCAGTGTAGTTCTGAGAGTGGACTAATGAACATTAGCCAATGTGAGAGAGGCCTTCAGTTACTCAGAAGTTACCCTGGGGTACTTTGTGAACTATTACATGCCTTGCTCTTAAAGTAAGCTTTGTTGGTCAACCACTCCTGGGTAGGGTAACAATGGTCTTGAATTTCCTCCTTTTCTACACAATCTGTTTGACTGTGATTTGGTCAAGTCTTAACTCATTAGACATGGTTTTGCAACCTTTTCCAGCCTGATGAGCATCAACTACTCTTTTTCTGAGGTCCTCAGAAATCTCCTTTTTTCATGCCATGATACACTTCCACAAACTTTCTGTAGATAAAACAGCCGATTGCCATCCCATTAATTTAAAACACCTGACTAATTTCACCTTCAAGTTAACTGCTAATCCTAGAGGTTCACATACTTTTGCCAATCACTAATAGGTAATACTGGAACAAGTATAATATTTTTGTCTCATTTGTTTAACTGCGTTCTCAATCTACTTTTAGGGCTTGTGACAAAATCTGATGTTTTAGGTCATATTTTTGCAGAAATATAGAAAACTTTAAAGGGTTCACAAACTTTCAAGCACCACTGTATGTAACTAGATTTTAGTTTCTATGATCATATTTATGATTTTTCATGACCAATATATAGTAATACTGTGTTGACATAATGTTTGTGAGATCAATGCACAAGTGTAGGATGATAGTGTGGGTTTTATTTTAAGAAAAGAACTAAAAGAAAAAATGCAATGTGTCGAGTGTAAGAGGTGAAACAGTAGGTCTAATAGCAATTTAAAAAAGATAATTACAATTAGTTCTATGCCTACTATATATAAAACTATATTATTGTGTACTATAATCCCTACAGGACGCATGTGGTCAGCGCAGTTGCCTCACAGTTCCAAGATCCCTTGTTTGATAAGGACGCTGGCCTCCATCTGTGTGGAGTTTGCATGTCGTTCTTGTGTCCACATGGGTTTACTCCAGGTGCTCTGGTTTCCTCTCACATTCCAAATCCATGCATTAGGTTGGTTGGACCCTCTAAATTGGCCCACGAGTAGTGTTGATATAACTTTGTGTCTCTCATGAATATAGTCATTGACGCTTATAAGGCATTAAATGAAACTAATAAACAAACTTTAATCCCTACAGAAGTAATATGTGAGCTTGAAAAGATCAGTGGCAGTGTGTCTGTGGTTGGAAAATTTACAGAATACGTTATTTGCAAACACCCAATGTCCATGAGTTATCCGTAATTGCAGGCAAACTAAAAGAATATCTTAGTTTGCCACTGGTAAACACAAACGTTCAACGTTAAAATACATTTCCATTTATAGCGGAACAACAAAGTACATGAATTCCTAAATGGCAGAGCAAATTACTAGATAACCGAAGGTGGTGTTAGTGTTTTGACACACCATGTTACTGAATACACTGGGAGTATTCTTTGGTAGTGACTAAACATGTCAAAATATACCATGATAATCACAAATGTACACTATATAGACAAGAGTATTGGGACACCTACACATCCCCAAGCCCCCTTTCTCCGAAGGGGAAAAAAAAAAAAAACCTTTAACTGCTTCCACTCAAGTTTGGAATATGTCTTTTGCCCATTCATCCAAAGAACATTTGGCAGTCTGCATGGCTAGGTGCTTGATTTTATATACCTGTGGCAATGGGAATGAATGAAACACATAAATTCAGTGATTAAGAGGTGTGTGTCCCAATACTCTTGATCATATAGTGAATTTATTTATTATCACACAGCATTCTATTAACTGCTAATAATACAGTCATATCTCTCTTGAAGCTTAAATTCCACACCCAAATAGAATTATGGCCATAACGCTACTAACACATCAGTAATAAAGTGCTTACTTGTTTACAATACAAGCATTGGTGTACAGAAATTATTGTGTGTAATTATTATAACTATGGTGTAATGATGAAACAGTTCTTAAAAGCAGCTTAATTTTACTCACTTCCTCCACAGTGGTTATTTGCAAGGAAGGGCAAATAAACAGTTATAATTTGTTGCTGAATATCGAGGCATATTTATACCATTTAAACCTGGCCATAATTTCAGTCAAGTCAGATTTATTTATATAGAGTTTTTTTACAATGGAGCATTGTCTCAAAGCAACTTTACAATTTTAGATCATCTCCTAATACCTACATCAAATCCCAAATAGAGCAAGCTAGGGCGACAGTGGCAAGGAAAAGTTCCCCAAGTGTTATGAGGAAGCAACCTTGGGAGGACCAAGACTCAAAAAGGAACCCAACCTCCTCGGGTGGCATAGATGATAAATGTAAGAATGAAACTAATTTATCTAAACTAATACGTCATGTAGCCATAGTTCAAGTAAAAGTAAAATATGCACATCGGCATTAAGTAGTCCAATACACAGTAACTCCAGGATCTTGAGTCTAAACAGCAAAGTCCTGGGCTGACGCACATAGACCAGTAGTAGTCTGAAGTGTGATTTCAAATGCCTTTTATTCAGTGAACTTTCTTCTTGCCACTCTTCTATGAATTTCCTGAGTGTCCTTTGCACAGCTTTCCAATCTCAATTATAAATCTCTCCAGCTCTGACAGAGTAACCTTCAGCCCCTTTGATGCCTAATTATTGCCATCCTTAATCAGTCACTGATTTTTGAAGGACGGCCTTGTCTAAGCAGAGTCATGGATGTGCCATATTTCCATTTGTTAATAAAGGATTTAATGGTGGTCTGTGGAATGTTCAAATTGATAAATATTTAATGTCCACACTCTGAGCAGAACTTTTCTGTAATTGCTTGTTTTTGATTGAGTCATTTTTGATGGTTGCTTTAATAAAGTTGAGTAGATGTGCTGTCAAAATCTAGTACATTCTGTAGGACTTGCAGTCTCTACACAGAAAGGACCCATGCCGCTCCACCTGGGATCAAAACAAAGACCACCTTGCAGTGAGGTGATGGTGCTATGCACCAAGCCACCATGCTGCCCACCTGAAATCACGACCCTTATTTAACTTGTGAGTTTGATATAGATAAGTGATCTATCTAATGTGAATATCTTGGCTTTTTACCTGCTTAGACCATAATGTTTTGCCTCTTCTGCCACAATTTGCAGATGGTTAGTGCTTCCCAGTCTGCTTTGAGCACGTCTGACACGTCTATTCAGAAAGCTTCAGAGTGACACCATCAAGTTCATTAAATTTGTTGAGGATACCACACTGGTGGGATTCATTTAATACAAGTTAATTATAAGTCCACATACAGAAGTCTGTCATCGGTCAGTATGGTGTGGTTCAAAACACTTGGGGCTAAACATGCAAAAAATATGTATCAAATATAAATGCTAATAATCCCTTCTAATAAAAAAAAAATCAACAGGTAAACAAGCTGCAGACTCCAGTAACTTATTGAATAATGACATTTGGGACATCATATGGGACAGGAACATCTTAACCAAAACAGCTCTGCAGCAGTTGCACTTCTTGTGACAGCTGAAAAAAATAAACTGCCATTAGCTACTGGTTCTCTTTTTCAAAGCTACAACAGAATATGCTATCACATTGTCATTTGATTAACAAGCAGTGTATCGGATGTGCTGTGTTCTTACAATTTTTTATTAACAGATCTAATGACGCTTTGTAGATAGTGATTTCCTATCCTATTGGAAGTCTACATAATGTGCATGTCTGTAAATATATATTAATTTATTTCCTATTGAGGCTATTAAGATTTTGAAAGATGTCCTGTTACACAACAGCAATGACCATTATTCAGGACCCACTGACTATGAAAGAAACCTACATTGTAAAAATAACTGCCGTCGAAACACACACAGTATAACTATGACAGGAACATCGGTTGTGATCTAAAAGTATTAGCACTTATACCAAGAATGTGAACTCCTTTCAATTGTCTTTGAATTTCTGCATATCATTTCTGACCTAAAACATCCTCAGAATGTGAGGTGACATATGATGCCCATGGGGCCCCCAAGAACCCTGGCTGGGCACTGGGGCGCCTGCCGGGTGACTGACAATAATTCAGTCAGTTTTCGACCTTTGGCCACGAAATATGGCAGGCTTGGTCCCGGATGAAATCTCAGGTAACGTCATGCCGATGGGGCCGCTGAGGGCCCATGAAAGGTCAATGACCGTAACTCGGTCAGTTTTCGACCTCCAGCCACAAAATAAGGCAGGCTTGGTCCCGGGTGCAATCTGAGGTGAATAATGCCCATGGGGCCCCTGAGGGCATCGGCTGGGCACTGGGGCCTCTGACTGGTCAATGTCCATAACTCAGTCAGTTGTCTTATGGCTATGAAATTTGACAGGCTTGGTCCCGGATGCACCCTGAGGAGACATGTGAGCCTAGGCTGTCCCATTACGAAGGCTCCTTCGTATGCGGCCGCCAAATGTGCCCTTCTTTTCCCTAATAACAAAAATACAAATGATGTATCCTTCGCCACACCACATATCCTGAGGTTCATTGTGAGTGAGGGGAACTTCGGGATACGGCAGCATCATCGGAACAGTCGGCTGAAGACTATACATTAAACCGCAAGTATTTTTAAATGGAGTGGTGCTTGAAAGTTTGTACACCCTTTAGAAATTTCTACATTTCTGCATGAATATGATCTAAAACATATTTTCACACAAGTCCTAAAAGTAGATAAAGAACACAGTTAAACAAATGAGACAAACATTACACTTGGTCATTTATTTATTGAGGAAAATGATCCAATATTACATATTGGTGAGTGGCAAAAGTGTGAGACCCTCTAGGATTAGCAGTTAATTTGAAGGTGAAATTAGAGTCAGGTGTTTTCACTCAGTGGGATGACAATCAGGTGTGAGTGGGCACCGTTTTATTTAAAGAACAGGGACCTATTAAAGTCTGCTCTTCACAACGTTTATGGAAGTGCATCATGGCACAAACAAAAGAGATTGAAGACCTCAGAAAGAGAGTTGTTGATGTTCATCAGTCTGGAAAAGGTTACAAAACCATATCTAAAGAGTTTGGACTCCACCAAGCCACAGTCAGACAGACTGTGTACAAATGGATGAAATTCAAGACCATCGTTACTCTCCCCAGGAGTGGTCGACCAACAAAGATCACTCCAAGAGCAAGGCATGTAATAGTTGGCGAGGGCACAAAGGTAACTTAAGCAACTGAAGGCCTCTCTCACATTGGCTAAATGTTAATGTTCATGAATCCCCCATGAGAACAACACTGAACAACTGCTGCTCGTATGCAGCTTGCTGAAGATCACGTGGACAAGCCAGAAAACTAATGGAAGAACGTTTTGTAGACAAATGAGACGAAAATAGAACTTTTTGCTTCAATAAGAACCTTACCCCATCTGTGAAACATGATGGTGGTAGTATCATGGTTTGGGCCTGTTTTGCTGCATCTGGACCAGGACAGCTTGCCATCATTGATTGAACAATGAATTCTGAATTATATCAGAGAATTCTAAAGGACAAATGTGAGGACATCTGTCCATGAACTGAATCTCAAGAGAAGGTGGATCATGCGGCAAGACAACCACCCTAAGCACACAAGTCGTTTTACCAGAGAATGGTTAAAGAAGAATAAAAAAAGTTATTGTTTTGGAATGGCCAATTCAAAATCCTAACCTTAATCCAATCGAAATGTTGTGGAAAGAGCTGAAGCGAGCAGTTAATGTGAGGAAACCCACAAACATTCCAGAGATGAAGCTGTTCTGTATGGAGGAATGGGCTGAAATTCCTCCAAGTCGGTGTGCAGGACTGATACAGGAAATGTTTAGTTGCAGTTTCTCAATAAATAAATGACCAAGTATAATATGTTTGTCTCATTTCTTTAACTGGGTTCTCTCTCTACTTTTAGAACTTGTGTGAAAATCTGATGATGTTTTAGGTCATATTTATGCAGAAAAAGAGAAAATTCTAAAAGGTTCACAAACTTGTATGCACCACTGTATGAATACATATTAAAATGGAAGAGTTTTGCATGTTATCAATAGTTAGTGTCAAAGTCAGCTGGTTTTGGATAAAAAAAAAAGATACATTGAACAAAAATAAGTTCATAGACACCATTTATTGAAAAGCACTTAAACCATCTACAAGCTAGCATTGTTCTGCATGTCAAATTATAAAAGTAAAAGCATTACTGGCAACCAAACATTTTTAAAAGGCAACAAGACAAACATTTGTTTACAAATATTATACATACACAAATGTAAAGCAAAACATATACAGTGTAATAACAAATGAAAAAAAAATTAAATAAAAAAATATTAGTGACGCATTTAGGGTATGAGGGCAAGTGTATTGACCAACATCTGAATGGCACCAAGAGGATCTACAATACTCATCTTCCCTCTTTGAAGAACCCAGTCTGGTGTACACCTAGTGAAGATTAAAAGGCATTCAGTGAATTAGAGAAATACTTCAAAATCAATCACAAGCCAAACATTGCAATCCAAAGTTCACAGAAACCTTGTAACAGTCCCACTGTGTACAAACTGTATGGAATTTATATTTGCTTAGTAGAGATCCAAAATGACATTTCAGTGATAAATACAGTGGGGCAAAAATGTATTTAGTCAGTCACTGACTGTGCAAATTCTCCTACTTAGAAAGATGAGAGAGGTCTGTAATTTCCATCATAGGTACACTTCAACTATGAAAGACAAAATGAGGAAGAAAAAAAAAAAACAGTAAATCACATTGTAGGATTTTTAAAGAATTTAATTGTAAATTCTGGTGGAAAATAAGTATTTGGTCAATAACAAAAGTTCAACTCTCACTTTATAACGCAACCTTTGTTGGCAATGACAGAGGTAAAAGGTTTCCTGTACGTCCTCACCAGGTTTGCACACACTGTAGCTGGTATTTTGGCCCAAGCCTCCATGCAGATCTCCACTAGAGCAGTGATGTTTTGGGGAAACACGGACTTTCAACTCCTTCCACACATTTTCTATGGGGTTGAGGTCTGGAGACTGACTAGGCCACACCAGAACATTGAAATGCTTTTCATATAGCCACTCGTTCGTTGCCCAAGCAGTGTGTTTGGGATCATGGTCATGCTGGAAGACCCAGCCACATTCCATCTTCAATGCTCTAACTAATGGAAGGCGGTTTTGACTTAAAATGTCACAATACATGGCCCCGTTCATTCTTCCCTTAACACAGATCAGTCGTCCTGTCCCCTTTGCAGAAAAACAGCCCCAAAGCATGAGGTTTCCACCCCCATGCTTCCCAGTAGATATGGCGCAACTCAGAATTCTTCTTCCTCCAAACATGACGAGTTGAGTTTTTACCAAAAAGTTCTATTTTGGTTTCATCTGACCACATATTCTCCCAATCCTCTTCTGGATCATCCATATGCCCTCTGGCAAACGGGCAGACAGGCCTGGACATGTACTGGCTTAAGCAGGGGGACACGTCTGGCACTGCAGGATCCGAGTCCCTTTAGGCGTAGTGCATTACTGATGGTAGCTTTTTACTTTGGTCCCAGCTCTCTGCAGGTCATTCATCAGGTCCCTAAATGTAGTTCTGGAATTTTTGCTCACCGTTCTCATGATCATTTTGACCCCGCGGGATGAGATCTTGCGTAGAGCTCCAGCTTGAGGGAGATAATGGTCTTGTATGTCTTACAATTGCTCCCACAGTTGATTTATTCACACCAACCTGCTAGCCTATTGTAGAATCACTCTTCCCAGCCTGGTGCAGGTCTACAATTTTCTTCCTGGTGTCCTTTGACAGCTCTTTGGTTTTGGCCATGGTTGAGTTTGGAGTCTGACTGTTTGAGGCTGTGGAGAGGTTTCTTTTATACAAATAAGGTCAGACAGGTGGCATTAATACATGTAACGATTGGAGGACAGAAGAGCTTCTTAAAGAAGAAGTTACAGGTCTGTGAGAGCCATAAATCTTGCTTGTTTGTGGGTGACCAAATACTTATTTTCCACCATGATTTACAATTGAATTCTTTAAAAATCCTACAATGTGATTTATTGGATTTTTTTTTTCTCATTTTGTGTATCATAGTTGAAGTGTGGGTTAAGGGCCTTTGAAGGACCCAACAGTGGCAGCCTAACAGGTGAGATTTCTGGTCCAGCATTCAATACCCTAACCCTTGGGCTACCACAGTCCGACAGTATTTTATTATTAGTATTTAGTTTAGTCCATTTGGCTAAGCTCCAGAAAAAAAGCCCATAAATACTTTGCTTTATATAGGAAATATGGAAGAGTTAATTACAAAACAAATCAAAGCCCATTCTTATACTGGGCTTACTGGTACCAAAAACCACTTCTTGTTTGATGCCAGGGAAATCTAGAATGATTAATTATTTCTAAAATGGAGCTTTGCATCCATTTATCTCTCATCAGGCAAAAATTATTTTTTCCATTCATATCGCAATATAAACTGATAGAAAAAATAAAAAAAAGTATTCAAATATTTTTTTTCCATTATCGTGCCTAGTCAGGACTCAATCAGGACCAACACAGAGCAGATACCATTAAAGGGATGCATCATTTTCAGCACTGCAGTGGCACTGACATGCTGGTGGCATGTTAGGGTGTTGTGCTGGCAAAAGAGGATCAGACAGCAGTGCTGCTGGAGTAAACACTGTGCCTACTGACTGTACACTTTAGACATGCTCATCTTGTTGGTCCACCTTGTAGAACTACAAAGTGAGTATATATTGTAAGTGAAGCTGTTAAAATGGACACCGAGTGTAGAAACACGGAGGTGGTTTTAAATACACTGCTCAAAAAAAATAAAATAAAGGGAACACTTAAAACACCACAATATAATTCCAAGTAAATCAAACTTCTGTGAAATCAAACTGTCCACTTAAGAAGCAACACTGATTGACAATCAATTTCACATGCTGTTATCCAAATGGATGAGACAACAGGTGGAAATTATTGGCAATTAGCAAGACACACTCAAAAGGAGTGGTTCTGCAGGTGGGGACCACAGACCACTTCTCAGTACCTATGTTTTCTGGCTGATGTTTGGTCACTTTGAATGTTGGAGGTGCTTTCACACTCGTGGTAGCATGAGACAGACTCTACAACCCACACAACTCCACAACCCACACAAGTGGCTCAGGTAGTGCAGCTCATCCATGATGGCACATCAATGCGAGCTGTGGCAAGAAGGTTTGCTGTGTCTGTCAGCGTAGTGTCCAGAGGCTGGAGGCGCTACCAGGAGACAGGCCAGTACACCAGGAGACGTGGTGGAGGCCGTAAGAGGGCAACAACACAGCAGCAGGACCGCTACCTCCACCTTTGAGCAAGGAGGAACAGGAGGAGCACTGCCAGAGCGCTGCAAAATGACCTCCAGCAGACCACAAACGTGCATTTGTCTGCACAGACGGTTAGAAACCGACTCCATGAGGATTGTATGAGGGCCCAACGTCCACAGATAGGGGGTTGTGCTCACAGTCAAACACCGTGAAGGACACTTGGCATTTGCCAGAGAACACCAGGATTGGCAAATCCGCCACTGGCGCCCTGTGCTCTTCATAGATAAAAGCAGGTTCACACTGAGCACATGCGACACACGTGACAGAGTCTGGAGACGCCATGGAAAGCGATCTGCAACATCCTTCAGCATGACCGGTTTGGCAGTAGGTCAGTAATGGTGTGGGGTGGCATTTCTTTGGAGGGCCACACAGCCCTCCATGTGCTCGCCAGAGGTAGCCCGACTGCCATTAGGTACCGAGATGAGATCC
Organism: Ancistrus triradiatus; assembly: GCA_025084515.1. Classification (NCBI taxonomy): domain Eukaryota; kingdom Metazoa; phylum Chordata; class Actinopteri; order Siluriformes; family Loricariidae; genus Ancistrus; species Ancistrus triradiatus. The sequence continues at coordinate 1,099,872 of JAJAGP010000004.1, read as the reverse complement.
TCAGACCTCTTTTGAGACCATATGCTGGTGCGGTTGGCCCTGGGTTGTTTGCAGGGCAATGCTAGATCTCATGTGGCTGGAGTGTGTCAGCAGTTCCTGCAAGATGAAGGTATTGAAGCTATGGACTGGCCCGCCCATTCCCCAGACCTAAATCCGATTGAGCACATCTGGGACATCATGTCTCGCTCCATCCACCAACATCACGTTGCACCACAGACTGTCCAGGAGTTGCCGTATGCTTTAGTCCAGGTCTGGGAGGAGATCCCTCAGTAGACCATCCGCCACCTCAGGAGCGTTCAGGCACGTGGAGGCCACACACAATACTGAGCCTCATTTTGACTTGTTTTAAGGACATTACATCAACGTTGGATCAGCCTGTAGTGTGTTTTTCCACTTTAATTTTGTGTGTGACTCCAAATCCAGGCCTACATTGGTTAATACATTTGATTTCCATTGATGATTTGTGTGTGATTTTGTTGTCAGCACATTCAACTTCGTACAGAACAAAGTATTAAATGACAATATTTCATTCATTCAGATCTAGGATGTGTTATTTGAGTGTTCCCTTTATTTTTTTTGAGCAGTGTATTATGGCTGAATGAAAGAGACAAACTGTAAAGCTTTAAAGCTTAAATAAATAAAAAAATACATTTATATAAAGTTGGTTGGGTATCTCAAAAGTAGACCGTAAACTATAAAAAGAAAGCGTTGAAAAATTTTCTATAAATATAAAAATTAATTTGACAACTTTATTTTAAAATGTCTGAGTTATTATTAATTGTACATCATATCCAGATGTATCAATGACCACAAATGGCATTCCATAGTGTACATTGTTCCACCAAAAAACTTGGATTTAATGCAAAAACCCAGTGGTTGGCAATCTGAAAGTGGAATTCATTGTTTTACGTACGAGTTTAAATTTTGAGTTCTAAATACATACAATGCATTTGGAAAGTCTTCAGACCTTTTCACATTTTATGCTAAAATAAAACAAATTCCCCATCATTCTGCACTCAATACCCCATAAATAGGAAGTAAAAACAGAATATTAGAATTGCTTTTGCAAATTTATAAAATATGGGGGGGGGGACAAGTATTCAGACCCTGTATTGCTATGACTTTAAATTGATTTGGAACATGATTTGGAAATATACACAGCTGTGTATATAAGGTCTGACAGCTAACAACGCATATCAGAGCAAAACCATCCATGAGGAGAAAAGAACTGTCTGTAGAGCTCAAAGACAGGATCGTGTGGAGGCACAGATCTGGAGAAGGCTACAGAAAAAAAAAATTAATTCTGCTTCAAAAATAGCACAGTGGCCTCCATCTTTATTAGATGGTATAAGTTTGGAACAACCAGGACTCTCCCTAGAGTTGGCCGCCTCACCAAACAAAGTAATTGGGGAAGAAGGACCTTGGTAAGAGGTGACCAAGAACCCAATGGTCACTCTGGCTGAGCTACTAAGCTACTCAGGGAAAAACATTTCTTCACAAGTTGTGCTTCAAACTAAAAGGAAAAATCTGTCATAACTGCATTTGAAAGCAATTGGATTGGTTATATTCTGTAATTTTTTGAGGAGGAAACTGATCTGCTTCATCATGCCCCAAGCTTCCATCTGCCACTACTTTCACTGTGTGTCACTGGTTCCTCCATATCCTGGTCTATTAGGACTATATACAGTGGGGCAAAAATGTATTTAGTCAGCCACTGATTGTGAAAGTTCTCCGACTTATGAAAATTACAGACCTCTCTCATCTTTCTCATAGGTACACTTCAACTATGAGACAAAATGAGAAAAAAAAAAACAGGGAATCACTTTTTAGAACTTTTAAAGGAGTTAATTGCAAATCATAGTGGAAAATAAGTATTTGTTCACCCACAAACAAGCAAGATTTCTGGCTCTCAGACCTGTAACTTCTTTAAGAAGCTCTTCTGTCCTCCAATCGTTACCCGTATTAATGGCACCTGTTTGATCTCGTTATCTGTATAATAGAAACCTGTCCACAGCCTCAAACAATCAGACTCCAAACTCAACCATGGCCAAGACCAAACACCAGGACACCAGGAAGAAAACTGTAGACCTGCACCAGGCTGGGAAGAGTGAATCTACAATAGGCAAGGTGTGAATAAATCAACTGTGGGAGCAACTGCAAGACATAAAAGACCATTGATAATCTCCCTCAATCTGGGGCCCCACTCAAGATCTCATCCCATGGGGTCAAAATGATCATGAGACCGATGAGCAAAAATCCCAGAACTACACGGAGAGACTTGATGAATGACCTGCAGAGAGCTGGGACCAAATTAACAAGGCTACCATCAGTAACACACTACACCGAGGGAGACTCAGATCCTGCAGTGCCAGGCATGTCCCCCTGCTTAAGTCAGTACATGTCCAGGCCTGTCTGCCCGTTTGCCAGAGAGCATATGGATGATCCAGAAGAGGATTGGGAGACTATTATGTGGTCAGATGAAACCAAAATAGAACTTTTTGGTTAAAAATAAATAAATAAATAAATAAGTAAATATAAAATAAAACCTCAAGTCACCGTGTTTGGAGGAAGAAGAATTCTGAGTTGCATCCCAAGAACACCGTACCTACTGGGAAGCTTCGGGGTGGAAACCTCATGCTTTGGGACTGTTTTTCTGCAAATGGGACAGGACGACTGATCCGTGTGAAGGGAAGAATGAACGGGGCCATGTATTGTGAAATTTTAAGCCAAAACCTCCTTCCGTTAGTGAGAGCATTGGAGATGGAATGTGGCTGGGTCTTCCAGGATGACAATGATCCCAAACACACTGCTCGGGCAACGAACGAGTGACTCCGTAAAAAGCATTTCAAGGTCCTGGAGTGACCTAGCCAGTCTCCAGACCTCAACCCCATACAAAATTTGTTGAGGGAGTTGAAAGTCCGTGTTTCCCCAAAACATCACTGCCCTAGATCTGCATGGAGGAATGGGCCAAAATACCAGCTACAGTGTGTGCAAACCTAGTGAAGACTTACAGGAAACGTGACCTCTGTCATTGCCAACAAAGGTTGTTACAAAGTATTGAGTTGAACTTGATTGACCAAATACTTATTTTCCACCATAATTTACAATTAAATTCTTTAAAATTCCTACCATGTGATTTCCTGGATTTTTTCTTCTCATTTAGTCTCTCATAGTTGAAGTGATGAAAATTAGACCATTCTCATCTTTCCAAGTAGGAGAACTTGCACAATTGGTGGCTGACTAAATACTTTTTTGCCCCACTGTATATATAATATACATGTATAACATTCTTGCCATTTTGGATTTAGTGGTCTTTTTTTTTTTCCCCTGGACAGATTAGGTTAGCTCGAAAAGTTGCAAAAACTGACCTATGCAAGTTGTGTAGTACACTTGGATATGCAACTGTCCTTTCACCAGCAAATTAATTGGATCAGAGAAAAAAGTCTGGTCTTGCAGGGGTACTCCTAAATCCCAATGCTACTTGCTTTGAAACGGAGCAAACCTAGCGGCATGACACTGTACTTTATGAAGTAAATCACATTACACAAGCATACCACTCCTGCAGAGTACAGAGTAGAATAGTAGAAACATTTCTGATAACAATGAATACAACTTGATGCAGAGGAGGAATATCAAATACATCACACCATGTATCGTATGTGTATGGTGCACTACATAGTAAATCACATTTAAGATAATTTATTTTATGTACATACCTGACGGGAGGCTTGGACTTGTGAGGTGTAGCAGGATGTAGGAAGCTTCCATTCAGGGAGACATTCATTGTCTCTCTGAACTTGGTTCTCTTGACATCCATGTTATATTTCTGAAGTGTCAGCTGATAGATCCTGCGGAGACGGTCAGAGGCCTTGGGGAGCTTTCTTACTCTCTAGATGAAAATGTAGAGTGGGATTTCTTTAAGTACCTGGCTCAACTCTGAGTGCACATTGGATGGTGAACTTCACAGACAATTTAAACATTTTCTGGAAAAATAACATGCCCTGTGGGGCAAGTTCATACGTTTGTGTGCGTGCGCACGCGCATGTTTCTTTTTAGCATAAAGATGACCTAAAACATCATCAGATTTCCACACAAGTCTGAAAAGTAGATAAAGAGAACCCAGCTAATCAAATGAGACAAAAATATTATACTTGGTCATTGAGGAAAATTACCCAATATTACATATTAGTGGCAAAAGTATGTGAACCTTTGGTTTCAGTATCTGGTACATCGCCCCTGTGCAGCAAGAACTGCAACTAAATGTTTATTTAAATGTTGATCAGTCCTGCAAACCAGCTTGGAGGAATTTTAGCCCATTCCTCCATACAGAACAGCTTCAACTTCGGGATGTTGGTGGGTTTCCTCACATTAACTGCTTGCTTCAGGTCCTTACACAACATTTCAATTGGATTAAGGTCAGGACTTTGACTCGGCCATTCCAAAACATTAACTTTATTCTTCTTTAATCATTCTTTGGTGGAATGACTTGTGTGCTTTGCTCTTGGAGTGATCTTTGTTGGTCGACCACGGTTAGGAAGGGTAACAATGGACTTTAGTTTCCTCCATTTGTACACAATCTGTCTGACTGTGGATTGGTGGAGTCTAAACCCTTTAGAGATAGTTTTGTAACCTTTTCCAGCCTGATGAGCATCAACAACTCTGAGGTCCTCAGAAATATTATTCTTCAATATTATACAAACAAAGAAGTTTTTGTCACATTTAACTGGGTTCTCTATCTACTTTTAGGACTTCTGTTAAAATCTGACAATGTCATAGGTCATATTTGTGCAGAAAAAGAAAATTCTAATTAAACCCAACTCTGTGTGTGTGTGTGTGTGTGTGTGTGTGCGCGCGCACACACACTATGTGCACTTATTTATATATGAAAAACACTAACATACAAAGTTTTGTTCAAAGCAGTAAATATTTTGTGCGGGGCAGGGAACTTTGATTACTTGCTCGACTGGGAAAGTTGGGGAAGAGAAAGAAAAAAAAATAAATAATAAATAATAAAAAAATAAAAATAAAAAAAAACACGGTTATACGTTGAACCCTGCGAATGGACTTCATCATCCTCTACCACTGGTACTCGAATGGTAGCAGCTAAATTGTTTCATGGCAACATCCATCCTCAGAATATACATGGAACCAATAGGCATGGTGACTAATGGAATGCTAGAACTGAGGAAATAGTGAGGCAAAAAAGTATTTAGTCAGCCACTGATTGTGCAAGTTCTCCTACTTAGAAAGATGAAAGGTCTAATTTTCATCACTTCAACTATGAGAGACAAAATGAGGGGGAAAAAAAATAAAAATCCAAGAAATCACATTTTAGGATTTTTAAATAATTTAAATGTAAATTATGGTGGAAAATAAGTATTTGGTCAATAACAAAAGTTCAACTCAGTACTTTGTAACATAACTTTCGTTGGCAATGACAAGGGTCGAACGTTTCCTGTAAGCCTTCACTAGGTTTGCATGCACTGTAGCTGGTACTTTCGCCCATTGCTCCATGCAGAACTCTAGAGTAGTGATTTTTGGGGCTGTCGCTGTGGTTGAGGTCTGGAGACTGGCTAGGCCATTCCAGGACCTTGAAATGCTGTTTAGAGCCACTCCTTCGTTGCTCGAGCGGCGTGTTTGGGATCATTGTCAGCCACGTTCCATCTTCAATGCTCTCACTGATGGAAGGAGGTTTTGGTTTAAAATCTCACGATACATGGCCCCATTCATTCTTCCCTTAACACAGATCAATTGTCCTGTCCCCTTTGCAGAAAAACAGCCCCAAAGCATGATGTTTCCACCTCATGTTTCACAGTAGGTATGGTGTTCTTGGGATGCAACTCAGCATTCTTCTTCTTACAAATACGACGAGTTGAGATTTTACCAAAAAGTTCTATTTTGGTTTCATCTGACCACATAATATTCTCCCAATCCTCTTCTGGATCATCCATATGCTCTGGAAAATTTCAGACGGGTCTGGCACTGCAGGATCTGAGTCTCTCATGGCGTAGTGTGTTAGTCATGGTAGCCTTTGTTATTTTAGTTCCAGCACTCTGCAGGTCACTCATCAGGTTCCTCCATCTACTTCTGGGATTTTTGCTCACCATTCTCATGATCACTTTGGCCCCATGAGATGAGATCTTGCATGGGGCCCCAGATCGAGGGAGTTCATCAATGGTCTTCCATGTCGTCCATTTTTATACAATAGCTCCCACAGTTGATTTATACACACCAACCTGCCTGCCTATTGTAGATTCACTCTTCCCAGCCTGGTGCAGGTCTACAACTTTCTGCCTGGTGTCCTTCGACCACTCTTTGGTCTTGGCCATGGTTGAGTTTGGAGTCTGACTGTTTGAGGCTGTGGACAGGTGTCTTTTATACAGATAACGAGGTCAAAGAGGTGCCATTAATACAGGTAACGAGTGGAGGACAGAAGAGGTTAAAGAAGTTACAGGTCTGAGAGCCAGAATCTTGCTTTTTTGTGGGTGACCAAATACTTATTTTCCACCATGATTTACAATTACATTTTTTTTAAATCCTACAATGTGATTTCCTGGATTTTCTCATTTTGTCTCTCTTAGTTGAAGTGTACCTATGATAAAGTACAGACCTCTCATCTTTCTAAGTAGCAGAACCTGCACAATCAGTGGCTGACTAAATACTTTTTTGCCCCACTGTAGATGAGCTGCTGAGCAAACTAGACAGTCAATCACAAGGACCTGATGTTGGCAGCAAACATCTCATGGGGAGTGTGCCTTCTAATTACAGTGAAGTAGCTGAATAGTATAGGTATATTACAAAGAGTTGCTCATCAGGTGATAAAAGCAGCTGTACAAAATATCTACTCACTGACAACCAAGTCTTATTAAAAAGAAAATAGAAAGTAGTGTTAATCCAAGTTAAATAATTTTCCAAAAGCTAACCACCTTGCTGACAAATTTCACTCGGACTTCAGGGCCAATCAGAGCACTGAAAATGCACATCAAGGTCTTCAATGATTTAAACTGTTAAAATTCATACAGTTAATCACGAAATTATTCCAGCACTAAAAATCTGCCAACAGTGGGAAATATGTGCATGCTTTAGTCACACCTAGACTTGACTACTGTTCCATTTTCTGCCCATTCTATAATATACCTGCAACCAGTTCACAATGCTGTTGCTAGTTTCCTGAATCACAAGAAAGAGTGATCACATCACACCAACAATCCAATCACTCTAGTTACCGCTGCCTTTTACAATTGATTTTTAAAATGTGTCCATTGGCTTTCTCTTCTATATCTTAGTGAAATGACTGTTACACATGTAACCATTGGAATTGGCCATCATAGCCCGAAGCTCTGGAAGAGCCACAAGCCACTCATATGGTAATCACTTTCAAAAATACACAAAGTTTTTCAAATGAGCATTTTTCCTGCCTCAAGCCTAGAGGTAATCTTTCTCTTAATTGCAAAATACTCTAAAACTATTTCATATCTTTTAAAAAAAGTTTTATTGTGTGTTTTTTTTTTTTTTTTTTACAAGTTTTAATATGTACATTCCTAATTGTTTTACTTCTATTTTAAATGTACCTTTTAAGTAGTTTTAAATAGCATTTTAATTGAATGCTTGATTCATTCTAATTTTTTTACTTGTTATTGTTCAGGAGCCTGTGCCCAGTTAAAAATTTTCTGCTCCCTAAATGCTTTATTAAGGTTTTACACAGAATTCATATTGTCTAAATAAATGCCTTATATTTATAATTGTATAAGAACCTGTGGGCAGGTCACTGCTTTCTACTCCATTAAAGGCTTTAGTCGGGTTTCACTCAGTGGGCAAAAGACTGTGTTTTGGATATTTGGCCCAACTGTAAGTGCAAAATTATACTTTAAGTTCAGAATTATTTATTAAAACATAATGCACTACAAAAGTTATCTTTAAGTCACCAGTTAATTAACCAACCACTAATTATTTATTCTAAATGTTTATTTGAAAATATCACATCACAACACGAATTATACTACAATTTGATGTTCTAGTTGAGTTTTTTGTGGATTTTATTCTGAACAATATCCTGTTTAAAAGTGACTTTACATCATAATTTAAACTTTTAATTGTATGTAAATGACCTGATTAACTAACCAAAAACCAAAAGACAACAGTATAAGAGGTAAAATGTACTACTAAGATCCAGGCAATACTCACCAATGCCCGTGCTTCATCCTGTACCAAGATCAACAACAGGAAGCATGCTTTAGTGAAGATGCTTCCAACTTTATCTGCAATTTTATCCCCAGCTTTCTCTCTGTACATCTGGAGCAGATCCAAAAGTGTCTCCACAGAGTCCTCCACCTCATAAACTGCATCGATTGTTTTATAGTACTAGAGCATAAAGCACAGGAGTCAAAAAATGGATTTGAAAAATATAACTGACAACTGAAACTGAACATTGCAGAGAACAATAAAGATATTATGGTAAAACCAGCAGTATCTTTAATGTTATATAACTGTGTAAACTCTATAGCAACTATAAACAGGCAGTGACACTGCACGATAATTAAGCAAGCAGTTATTCATAATTAACTCCATATAAACTCTCTCTCCATTAGTAGGAACACATACCTTCGACAGATTGAGAAGAACTTGGATTGCCAGGCTGATGATCTCCATGGAAGGTACACTCCTGTTGCAGCTCCTTATCAAGATGAAGAGGGTGCATGTAGCTCCACTGTTCACAAGACGCTCACAGCACTCTGGTGAAAGTCTGGTTGCAGTTTCTTAAAGCACAATGACAACAGATTATGTCACACCGTTTTAAAACAGCCAAATACAAACAGTTCAATATATTGAAAGTCATACCCAAATGCTTTAATGCAATAAGAATATGGGCATAATTCTGATATCCAAGCAGGTAACTCAAAGCAGTTGTTGTCTTGTTACACAGCTTGTCTTCTTCTTTTGCCTCCTTGTTGATTTTCCTCAAACGACACCTGATGGATCTAACTTTATGTGTGTCATGAAGTTTTCTTGAGCGATGTCCTCTCCAAAGGGCCTTAAAATACAAATTGGTCACCACTAAAGCTGTACACACCACTGATTTCACTCAAGTTTAGCACATAAAACCTGCATACAAAAAGAAACTGAAAAATATGTTGACATAGCAGTTCAATCATACCTGCAATTTTATGATTCCATTCCTCAATCTTTCTTTCCTATTTTTCTGAAGGAATCTTTTGGTGACACGCTGGATAACAGTGGCAGCTTGATTGCGCCGACTTAACCAAGCCTTCACTGCTCTCTGCAACGTGATAATGTTCTGCCTGTGCTCAAGATATCTCTTTCTCAAAAGCTTGGCCCTGAACCGTTGCTGAAATGAGAAAAGGCATGGTAAAAAAAAAAAAAATAATAACAATAACAGTCGTTCAGACAAATGTCTGTTCACATATACGCATGTGGTCATAAGCATATGGTTATTATGGAGGTAATTAACCTACTTATTCCAAATATTACCTTGCCAGAGACTTTATCTGTGTGTGTTCAGCAGTAGTAATGACATGTAACAGTGCAGCTTCTTTTGCAGGAAGTTTTATTAAACATATGGCTTCAGCATGAGCAGACTGAATGCTGAGCAACGTTTGGCTGGCGATGTGCTCCTTACAAGCACCGAGATGAGCAGTACTTAATACTCTGGTGAATTGTGCACACTGGATCTGCATCACAGTGCAAGAACACGCATGGATCGCTGAGGATTAGTTTCTATTTTTGACAGTTATCTGGTGGACTGTGGGGTGAGAAACCAGCAATGTTAAGAACCACTGCGTCTTTGCAATGCAGCAACTATAGTTAATTGTGCTATACAGTTCCCTTTTCTCTTATGAAATATCTGCTTGCATTATAAATACAACAGGAAATGCATTACATACCTAAAAGATTCTCATACAAGTTTCTCATTCCAAAAAACGTGTTTGTGTGCATTAAGAATGGAGAGCATGAGTGCCAGTCCCAGGTAAGGCCAAGCGAAGCAATGCGCTGAACGCACCTTCACAGTGAAATGAGATTTTACCCATCTTAGAATAGAAAATAATTAGAACAAATCACAGTATGGGAAACACTGCATTATCACTGACCATTTAGTCAATACCTAGTACACTACAGTATCCCATACAGCAGTGCTTTCCAAAGTGGGGGCTACGTTGAAATCAAAGAACGCTGTTATACAGTACAAACTTTGCTTTGGTCAATATTAAGTTACACTTTAATTCATTCCACTGGACTTTGACGCAAAAGACCTGTACGTGCATGTCGTTTTTGTGTCACAATATTCTTATCTATAAAATGGGGGCATTCCAGAAAAAGTTTTGGAACCACTGCCATACAGTGTTGCTAAGTACGTTATATAATACAGTGTTCTGTTTTGTGGACTTTGTGATGCACGTCTTTACATGCTATTTGTTGGTGTGGGACAGCTGTAAGGAGTCACTTCACTGATTGGCACACACACACCCCTTTTACTTCCAAACACTAGAATTTACACCAACTTGTATAAAACTGCAATTCTTACTGAATAAAATAAACAGGGTTTCAACATCAACTTTTTCCCCCACCTTGCCCAGTGGGGCAAGAGACCAGAAAATTTAAAGCCCTGAACCAAATATCTACTGTTATTCACATAAATGAGCATCCACAAGCTAATTCAGTTATATCTCCATTTTATTACAACTACACTAACATTAAAGCTATAAATTACCTTAACATTATCATTTGCATGTATAAGGATAACTGCACGTATAAGGGATAGCTTGTGAAAGCTCTGCCGTTTAACCATGTGGTATTCTGTTGTGGCCAACTTTGTCACCCTGAAATCGGCTTTACTGTCCATCCGTCGTATGCACATGTCCAGCGGTTCAGACAGTGGACATGTGCATACATGTCATTTAACCTTTCATAAACCACAACAGCCTTGTTGAAGATGTCATTGCTAAAAACAGCAATGCCATTTGTGTACAATTGCCTGTGTACCTTGACCTCTGTCTATTACGATGTATATAAAAATTGTCTATATTGGCCAAGTTGTTTACCTGGATATAAATGATGGACGAGATCTGCCTTTTAGCTGCTTTCAGAGTCCAGTGAGCTCTCAGGGCCCTCTGGATCTTCACTGCACACAGGTGATGGTAAGCAGCAGCAGCAAAACGATGGATACGTGCAGAACTGGCAGCTTCACTTATCTAAAGAATTGAAAAAATAAAAAAATACATACAGTAACAAAACAGACTAAACACATAATAATGGAGTTTATTTTTAAATAAGTGACACTTATGTACAAACAGGTTGGTGGACCCCAAACAAAAACAAAAAAAAAAATTTAGATAGCCAAGTTCTGTGAACTCGTACGTTTTAGATTCTTCGAGTGCATTTGAGTCTTTCCGAAAAAAGGGTGCCATTTTCTTTTTACAACTCTTAAATTCAGCTTCATTTTCTATATAGTTTTTCAAGCCTGAATCGAACAACACGTGTTTAACTATTCATAATGAGTATTGGTCAATCACGGGCAACTTTATTTTTATGTTTCTCCCATTATTGTTACTCATTTAAAAAGTAACTGGACAGATTTCAGCACAGAATTAAGAAATGCATTAAATGTAGCCACATGGAATGCATACAAATAGCATTAGGGCACATTCCAAAGTTTATATTTTTACAATTAACAAATAACATCTAAAAATAATTTTGATAATAGAATAGTGAGTTGAGATCGACGTTAAAGTTACAATATCATCAAGTACACAGAACAAAACAAAGGACTTAGTTTAGGTCTTCAGAACATCCAGGGAATCAATTTCCTGTTGAACATGTGACTTGTTGCAGGTTCCCTAATTTTCAGAAGTGGGAATATGTTAGGTTAACAGGACTGAATGAAAACCTGGAGACATGAACAAAATATGTATTTTAAAGTAAATTATTATGGATTTCTATTAAAAAAATAAAATAAGTTTTTCCAAGTTTTCCTAACTTGTCTCTACCTTCTACAAAACCAAATCAAATTTAATTGAATGTCTTCTCTGCCAAACATTTACCTCGTTTTTAATTTGTCGACAAGTGTCAAGTCATTTCGTCCTAGTTCTTGTTGTTTTTCATTCATTTTAATTTAGTCATCGTCTCGTTTTCGTTCGAACGTTTCAGTGTTCCACAGTCTGTATAATGACCTTTGAGTTAAGCAAACTGATCTAAATAAAATGTGGGATTACCTGGCTGAACAATTCATGTTTGGTGTAAAAGCACAGCACAAAATGTGTGTACTCTTCCAGTAAACGAGTATGAGCAACAAAGTTCAGTTATGGAGGAATGGTTATGAAGGGATGTATTAAGCTAAATTGACCAAGATTTATTCATTTTGTTTTTAACCAGAAATCAAGGGTCATTTGTCATAACGAAATTAAGGAAGATCTTGATTTCCAAACTAGTTGCAGCATTGGTTATGCCGAAACATGGGAGCAAATTTAATTTTATATGGTCTATTTCCAAACAGACTTGCATTCAAAAGTACTTGTAATTTCCCAAGTGATATTTCAGTCCATTTGTATGCAGTGGTACCTTGGTACTTGTCATTAATTGATTGACTCGTCTGAGTGAATATTTCCCATAATAGAATAATGTATATGGAATGAATGATTTCCAGACTCCAAGAAAAATCCACGTTGTTCATTAATGGTGCTGTATTGTATACTTAAACACCACACACACACACACACACGATGTCAACAAAGCAAGTCCCACATTAATGTTGTTAATACATGCATTTGGGGCACACACTGAATTGATGTAAAATTTATCAAACCTGGGCTCCTTGTGCTTCATATAAATCTGAAAACCGCCTCATTTACTTTGGTTGGCGAGTAACATTTATTAAAGCGGGATTTACTTTACAGATGCCATATTTACACAAACAAAAAAATAAATAAAACAATAATATCAAATGAAATAAGCACCATCATTTATCATAAATACATTAAGAACAATCATGGTTCTCACTGTGTTCCCATTTGGTTCGCTGTTATCACTAGCCTTCTTATGACCCATGAACATATCTAAAATTAAAATAAATAAATAAATAAATAAATAAAGAGAAAGTTTACAGCAGATTTTAGAGGAGATCTTTATGAGGAGCTATTATGAGACTGACATGTACCACTGTTTTGTCTGGAGAGGGCATACGAGTCCAGTACCAAACAAACGAGTGCCCAGACAATTTTATCTTTTGGAGAACCGAATTTGACGAGTGAAATGGTCGAATGCTGAGGCATGACTGTACTTCCCATTCAAACGAATAAGGGGTTATGCAAGCCGTCATTCTTTTAATGCTTAAACAACCAACCACCCAAGGTGGAAAAATACAATTAATGAAGTGTAGTACAAAAAATAATTACCTGTTGAACTGATCTTCTCACTTGAGAACCTCTCCACATGGCTTGCATATTAACAGCTGATTTCCTAAGTATTAGGAATTCAGCTCTTTGCTTCCTAGCAACCAGTGTTTCCCTCCATCTTTTTTGAATGACTCTGACACTACGCTGAATTGCCTGAAATCTAAGCAGATAAAAATAACATTATACAGTGCAATCCAAAGCATGTTCTTATCCCGTAAAGATAAGATGTTTTATCCCGTTACACTTTACCTTAATCGGTGAAGCTTTGTTTGAATACATCTATGCACAAAGGTGACAGCAGCTTGTTTCACGAGATACACACGTCTAACCTGGCATCCTCTAAACCAGGTTTGAATTTTTAGTGCTGCCCGAGTCTGTACAACAATTTTTCTTGATTGGTAAGCACGGAATTCCCTCTGTGATAAAGAACATAATCTGTCAAACATCTTTTTAACCTCTGGCAGTGGTAATGTTAAAAGGGAAGAAGAGGGTGAAGAAAAAACAAATAAATAGAAACCAAAAATAATAATAATAATAATAATAATAAAAAAAAAATAAAAATAAAAATAAAAAAAACACACACAACAACTTTCCAAAATAACATTTTAGATGTACAGTGGGGCAAAAAAGAATTTAGTCATCCACTGACTGTGCAAGTTCCCCTAATTAGAAAGATGAGAAAGGTCTGTAATTTTCATCATAGTTACACTTCCAATATGAGAGAAAAAATGAGAAAAAAAAATCCAGGAAATCACATTGTAGGATTTTTAACTAATTTAAATTATAAATCATGGTGGAAAATAAATATTTGGTCAATAACAAAAGTTCAGCTCAATACTTTGTAACTTAACCTTTGTTGGCAATGACAGAGTTCAAATGTTTCCTGTAAGTCTTCACCAGGTTTGCACACACTGTAGCTGGTATTTTGGCCCATTCCTCCATGCAGATCTCCTCTAGAGCAGTGATATTTCGGGGCTGTCGCTGGGCAATGCAGACTTTCAACTACCTCCACAAATGTTCTATGGGGTTGAGGTCTGGAGACTGGCTAGGCCACTCCAGGACCTTGAAATGCTTTTTACGGAGCCACTCCTTATCCATATGCTCGCTGGTAAACTTCAGATGGGCCTGGACATGTACTGGCTCAAGCAAGGGGACACGCCTGGTACTGCAGGATCGGAGTCCCTCTCTGCATAGTGTGTTACTGATGGTAGCCTGTGTTACTTTGGTCCCAGCTCTCTGCAGGTCATTCATCAGGTCCCTCCGTGTAGTTGTGGGATTTTTGCTCACCATTCTGATGGTCATTTTGACCTCACGGGATGAGATCTTGCGTGGTGCCCCAGATCGAGGGAGATTATCAAATGGTCTTGTATGTCTTCCATTTTCTTACAATATCTCCCACAGTTGATTTATTCACACCAACCTGCTTGCCTATTGTAAATTCACTCTTCCCAGCCTGGTGAAGGTCTACAATTTTCTTCCTGGTGTCGTTCGACAGCTCTTTGGTCTTGGCCATGGTTGAGTTGGGAGTCTGACTGTTTGAGGCTGTGGACAGGTGTCTTTTATACAGATAACAAGGTCAAACGGGTGCCATTAATACAGGTAACGAGTGGAGGACAGAAGAGCTGCTTAAAGAAGTTGTTACAGGTCTGAGAACCCCAGAAAGCTTGCTTGTTTGTGGGTGACCAAATACTTATTTTCCACCATGATTTACAATTAAATTCTTTAAAATTTGTGTCTCTCACAGTTGAAGTGTACCCATGATGAAAATTACAGACCTCTCTCATCTTTCTAAGTAAAAGAACTTGCACTATCAGTAGCTGACTAAATACTTTTTTCCCCCCACTGGAAGTGTGCTCTGTACAGAATGCCAGTACATCTCTGGGCTAGGTAGAGGTTACTATTGTAGCCCACCTCACTTAATTGCAGACTCCAAAATGCATCTGCATGTGATAACCAACCCAGGTGGTAGGCACTACCGGGACAAACTGTACATACACAAGTTTCTACATTGGCGGGCTATGGCATTAGCCTGCTGCACCACCCAAGAACCCAATTAAAAACCTCAGATGGTTAAACAAATGGCATAAGGCAAGAGTTACAAAAGGCTAACCTGAATTGTGACTGCACTTGATTTCATCTTTTGGAATCTTCTGAAAGCAATGACTCCACGTACTCGAGCTTGAAGTGTTTGAACACTTTTCAGTGTCCTAACATGATGGTCCCTCTGTTCAAGTTTTGCTCGGTAGGCCCTATAAAATCTCTGTACAGTCAGAGCAGCAGCCTGATATTTGAGATAAGTCCTCCTGGCTGTGCACATTTTGTAATTAGACTGTAGTGTCAGAGCACATGAGCGCAGCTTCAGGTACCGTTTGCGGTGTATATGCATTCGCAGCACAGACACAATCTTGACTGCAGCAAGCCTTTTTTTCAGGCGTCGCCTTGCAAGCATACAGCGTAACGCATGCTGCAGGGTCAGTGTGGCATTTTGAATCGTTTTGAATTTATTTTGCTCTTTTTGGACCAATTTGCATGACCTGTACCACCGCTGTATAGTAATTGCAGAATTCTGCATCCTAGAGTTTTGCACCCTACAGTAATGTCTCCTGTATGCAGACTGTACCGCAATAGCTGCAGCCCTTTTCTTCAGAAAGCTCCGTCTTTGGATTAACATCCTTAGATGGGACTGGATTGTCCTCGTAGCTTTGATTTGCGTTACCAGTTTTCTTCCTCGCTTGCCTCTACACATCTTCTGCAAGCACAGGGCTGCAATCTTTAATTTCTGGTAGCTCTGCCTTTGTTGATGACCAAGTTTCCAAGCTCTGTATCTCTCCTGGAGAACACTCGCTGCCCACTTTTGCCTCTCAAATGCAGATCTTTGCTTGTGCATTCTGAATGCAGCCTGAACGACAGTCGCTGCTTTGTGCTTTTCTGCTATGGTGCATCTAACAGAATGTCCTCTAAAAGCAGCCTGGAGAACAATGGCAGACTTCTGCAGTGTTAAATAATTCTTGTGGGCCACTTTAGCTTCCACGTATGACCTGTAATATCTCTGTATAAAGATGGCAGACAACCTCATAGCCCGGTACTTCATAAGCTCCCTGTGTTTTCTAAAGGTGGCCTGAATTAATGTGGATGCTCGATGCTGAAGAACCATTTCCCTCCTGACCTTTTGACCTCTGTAGCAGGCTTGAAGTTTAATTGCAGCACATCGCAATCTCAGAAACTGCTCCCTCTGATTTCGAGCTGCAACGATGGAGCGGAACCTTTGTTGAATAGCAACAGCAGCATTTTTCATACACAAAAATATAGTCCGAACCCGATGAGCCCTGTAAGCACTCTGTATGATGATGGAAGCCTGACGCTTTTGTGTCAAAGATTGTCTGACCTTCATGCCACGGAATGCTGCTTGTAAAACAACAACAGCCTCCTTCTTCTTCCTTAAGGACGCAATTTCATGCTTTATTATGCGATTGTCTCTGTGGTATCTCTGGATAGTCCTGGTTGCCCACAGTACCTTACGATAGTGTCTCTGGCATATGAACTTCCTCACAAGACACTGGATAGTTCTAGCAGCATTGTGATTAATTTGAATCTGCTGTCGAACTTTCATTCCTCTGCAACCTGCCTGAATTGCAATCGCAGCATTACGCTTATCAAGGTAAGCTTTCCGTTCCTGTCTTGCCAACAAATTGGCCCGGAATTTCTGTTGACAAAGCTCAGCTGCTGCTTTGATAGACAAGAAATGCTTCCTTTCTTTGCAAGCTAGGTACTTTCTTTGAATCAGGGTAGCTGCAGAATGCATCGTTGCGATTTCACGCCTTGTCTGATTTCCTCGGAAAACGGCCTGCACGCTGATGGCAGTATGGCGCAGCTTCAGAAAATGTTCCCTTGCTTCTTTTCTTTTCAGATGACACCTGTAGAGCCTTTGAATGAGAACAGCAGCAAGTCTCATTGCTTGGAAGGGCAGTCTTACTCTGTACATTTTATACCATGCCTGTATCAGTGTGGCAGCTGTCCGTCTCTTGTGAGTCTCTCGTCTTGCCTTCATTCCTCTATATGCAGCCTGGAGAGTAATCGCTGCTTTTCGCATGGAGAAGTATCTCTCATGCTGCTCGTTGCCAAATACTTTTGCCCTGTACTTCCTCTGTATGACAATGGTGGCTTGCTTGAGGGCTCGATACTCACTGTATTGTTTGTACGTTCTGTATCCTCTTTGGATAACACATGCAGCTCTTTGCATCTTTGAGATACGTTTTCTCACCACCATACCGCGGTATGCTGACTGAATACATAGACTTGCTTCTTTCATCGCCTTGTACTGCTTTTCAGCAGTGCTTGTCAGTTTGTTGGTGCGGAATCGCCCCTGTATAAAGGTTGCCGCCCATTTTTGTCTCTTATATTTCATATATTGCAAGTGCCCACGGAAACCTGTCTGAATCACTGCTGCTGCTCGATGCATTTTTTTAAGACTCTTTCGAACTTTCATTCCCCTGAATGATGACTGTATAGTCACAGCAGCCAATTTTAACTGTAGGTAAGATGAATGTGTGCACCTAGCCAAGACATGAGCTCTGTAATACTGCTGTATAATTGTGGCAGCACACTTGGCAGCAAGAAAGGAGACTCGTAGCTTGTACATCCTGAAGTGTGCCTGGATGACAGTTGCAGCTTGATGTTTTTTCTTCAGTTGTCTTCTTTCTTTGCAGCCTCGATATATTGCCTGAAGTCTTATAGTGGATTCTCTGATTTGCAAGTAATGCACTCTTTCTGACTGTCCTAGTGCATATGCCCGGTACTGCTTCTGAATGATAATGGCAGCATTTTTTTTAGCTGTAAATTGCTGGCGGCATCTAATGGCTATGAAAGCAGCTTGAATTATAGTGGCAGCTTTGTTTTTCTTGACCATGTCTTGCCGAACTCGCATGCCACGATATCCACTCTGAAGCACAACCACAGCATTTCTCATCACAAGAAATTCAGATCGCACTTGGCTTCCCACTCTGAAAGCCTGGTATCGTCTTTGAATTACTAAAGATGCTTGTTTCAAGGCCTTATATTTTGTTTGAATCACATGCCTATGATAATGTGACTGGATCACAGTGGCACAAGAATGAAGCTGGCTGATTCTTCTCCTCTCCGTTCTTCCTTTCCACAGTGCTTGAATTTTTGTTGCAGCACATTTTAGAGCCTGGTATTCCTTTTTTAGGGTCTCACCAGCCTTTTTAGCCCTGTACCTCTGTTGAACGATGGCAACTGATCTTTTCAAAGACAAGAAAGTCCTACGAGCCACAAATGCTCTGTAAGCAGTTTGGATCACAACAGCAGCTTGCTGTCGCTGTGCTTCGTCTCTGCGGGACTTCCATCCATGGAATGCTGCTTGAAGTATTGTGGCAGCAGATTTCATCTCTTTATACCGTCTCCTCTCAGTATTCCTTAGTAAGCAGGCCATATACCACCTCTGAATAACGACAGCAGCTTGCCTCATCTCGCTTATTTGTTTTCTGACAACGAAGGCCCTGAAAGCACTTTGGATGATGATGGCAGATTGATACCGCTTCTTCAAAATCTGAAAATTGCGCCTTTGGCTGCTACCCCTAAACCATGCTTGAATGTTGATGGCTGTGGATTTAAGGGCCAGATACTGCTTTTGACACCGTTTCATTCTATACCAAGTCTGGATTTTAAGAGCAGCAGAAGTTCCCCGAGCCATCTGTCTTGCAAGCCACTTTCGAAAAGCTGCCTATAACAGAGTTAGACAGAAGGTTTCACATTAAGTCACATAAAATAATAACAACATCATCACACTCAAAACTCAGGGCATAAACATTACCTTTACAGTTAACATCCTGACTTTTGCATTATTTATACTTCCAGCCTCCACAAAGTAAATGATCGGGTTGCAGACATTTGGCATTACACAACAATACAAGTTGCATATTAAAAAGTATGTCAAGGACTACAACTGAATTTGCACCGTTTTTAATCTGTAATTGGTTATACAGTTCCAATCCTAATTTTGAAGCATTTCTCCTTTTCGTCTTAGCTGAACTTAGGCTCCCTCTGTTATTTCGTCACTGTGCAAATCAGCTGCTTCAGGAGGTACCAGTGTAACTTTTTCAAGCAGCACAGTGGTTCTGAGTTCAAATCCTGGCTCCACCAAACTGCCACTGATGGGTTCCTGAACTCCCAATTTCTCAGCCATTCTAAGCCACCCTACATAAAAGGGGCTCACTAAATGATGTACATTTTCCAGTATTCACATCGGTTTTTCTGCACACGAGTAATTCCATTTATTAGTGGGGAATTATACCTAAACCCTGTAAATGCTGCACCAATCTAACCAGGATACCATGGGTGACATTTGAGACTTATGACATTTGGGTGTACATCAATAAAATAAAATAGCCCATATATATGAAATAACCAACAGTTATCTTAAGCAAAACATATTTAGCAAATATTTATAGCAGTAGGCGTATAAACCATGTCCTTTCACATGACGCGCTGCTCATTGGCATGGTCAGGAACAACTTGAAGAGGTTACGAACATTCACTAGGCTATCACCTAGATTTGACGCTTTAAAAAGTGCAAACCATTGATCAAATCTGATTTCTTCTGATGAAGAGGGACAGCTCTGCACTTGTCTCCTCTTTGGGAAATCCATAGCGTTGACAAACAAATGCCAGGTCCGCTTAAGAGTGTGTTGTAGATCCGAGAATGTTATTCAGTGCGATTAGGCTTTCCACATCATTTTCCTGAAACCGATCATGGATTTCTTGAATGGTTTTGTCCAGTCCACCAAAGTACAATTCCTTGTAGTAAACCATAGTGGAATCAGCATCTGATCCAGTCACTGTCACTTTCCCAGCCCTCCTCCATGGACACTGTGGGCCTTGGTAGTAGTTTTCAGTGCAAAAGTCAACCATGTGCTTCCAGAGTCTTTGACAGTTGTTATCTGTTCCCATTTCTATCAGAGTTGATACTGTGCTACTAGCTAAGCTCTTGACTGTGGCATAATTAAAACTGTGACTGTAACGCTTTTGATAGTACGTTGCACTGCATGAGAATTCGTCGCGTCATAATGCAGAGAAACAAAAACTGAAAGTCAGATATTGATGTCCGCAGACTTCCAGCTTGCCCACCGACTCGCACATCATTTTCTGATATCTCACTGAGGATATCAACTATTGCATCAAAGTTGTCAAGGATGCCCTCGAGTTCCTCGGCGCAACACCATCACCTCGTATTACTAAGGGCTTTCAATGTTGCAGCTTTTCCAAAAAAGAACCGTCACTCTGGCCCTCCATTCACTCAAAAACGGAGTGCCTTTTTGCTGAGCCTTCAACAGTTATACAGCAAAGAGGCATTAGCCAGCATGCGTCTTACAGCTGTAATACTGCGGCAGACATCCACAATACAGATATTAAAAACATGTGAATGGCAGTGTATGGACATCGCTAAAATTTTTTCACATAAAATCCGTTAAGCAACACCACTGTAAGCTCCACGCATGTTAGCCGCACCACCGTAGCACTGAGCTCTCAGTTTATGGATATTAAGCTCAAGACTCACCAGAACATTCTTTAAGAGCAAAGCCAGAGATTCTCCATCAGTTCGATCAGTCCGATAAAATCCAATAAATGATTCGTACACAAAAATTTCCTTGTCAGCATATCTCAACATCACTGTGACCTGCTCGTGCCTGCTGAGGTCGTGTGTTTCATCTGCAATGAGGGCAAAAACTTCTGCTTCAAGTACCTGCTGGGTAATGTGGTTTTTAACCTGACTGGACATAATTGCATTCAGTTCATTCTGATGTTTGCTGTGAACATAGCTGAATGCTCTCTCTCGCTTCTTCAGCAGTCGATCAATTAGGGAGTTGTCAGTAGCTCTCCAACTCCAACAACTCTAAAAAAAATTTCCACGGTTTTCAGCCTCGTTTCATTGTGGCCATGACGGGCATTTCCAGCAGGGCAACAAAAGAGCAAAGTCTCGCAATTTTTTTTCAGATACTGTCTGTTTTCATCAACTCTTTGCATGTTCCGAGCTCATCTGAGAGGCAACGCTTCCAGTTTTATGTGACTGTTCATGTCCCTTCAGCTTAACATTGCTGAAACACCACTTTTCTGGTGTTCTTTGGATTTGGCAACTGAAAAAAAAGCTACTGAAAAATTCAGCCATTTGAAGCACGTCTGTCTTGCTCTCCTGGCTTCCAAATGTATGACAGGAAAAAAGGAAACCTCGGTCAGCTGCGGGACTACATTCGAGCCAGTCATAAATGTCATACCATTCTTTATTAAACTTTCGACCATCTTTTACTGGAAATTAAATTATGGTTGATATGGCACACTGAATAACATTCACAGTTTTTAATGCCATGAATAGGATCTCGTTCAGATGGCTGCAGTGAGTCCGTTGTAATGTTTCTAACCTGTTCAAACGCTGATCAGATGAGTCGAGACACGAGCAGAAATGCCATTAACAGGTGCCTCCGTGACACCTCTCTGGCCAAACTTGCTTTTCTTTGGTACCAACAATTTTAGTCTTCTAAAAGAAGTAGTCATCAAGCAATTTGGATCGTTTAGCCATTTCCAGCTGTTGACTAGATTTAGACCAGGTTGCATGGTTTGGGTTGCTGGGGCACTGAGTCATGGAGTCATGTCTGACCATCTGGAGTCATGTCTGACCTGCCTGCCTTGTCCGCTAGCCGGGAGTGTCGAGTGGGCGGTCTGGCTGAACTAGGCTTCGGTCCTCGTGATCTTGACTCATGCATCCTTGCCTTAGAATAAGGGCAGAGCTGGGGGTTCATAGTCAAAGAGAGTCTTATATGGTGATCAGAGACGTTGGGTTCTGTCTTCTGCCGCTCGTGTGGGTTTGCCAATGTCTCATGTGATCCTCCCTCTGGCTGTGTTTCCTACCAGTTTCTTTCTCTTTCCTAGCTTTCTAGCTATGCTGCTATAGCTAATGCTGCCGGGGGGTCTCATGCTACACTTGGCATCAGTGATTGACATGGCATCATGAGTGATTGTTAATAAACACTCTGCTCTTAATCAATAACTAATTACATTTTCTGTTTTCTCTTCTCTCCGAGCGTGTTCCGGCAGTTCCGGGCCCCACACATGATGTACATCTGAGTGGAGCTCTCCACTGTGCATAATTCACATTTTCTATTCGACCATGGACTCCATGACTTTAGTTTCGCTCTTAGATTTATCATCGTACGCCACCCAAGGATAGTTGGGTCCCTTTTTTGAGTCTTGGTCCTCCCAAAAAGGTTTTGCGTTTCTTCCTAGAACTAGGGAGTTTTTCCTTGCCACTGTCGCCCTAGGCTTGCTCAATTTGAGATTGGACGTAGTTATTAGGAGATAATCTAAACCTGTAAAGTTGCTTTGAGACAATGCTCCATTGTAAAAAGCGCTATATAAATAAATCTGACTTGACTTGACTAATGCACCTTTGCCATTAACTAATTTCTAGAGGGAAACAACCCAAGTGCAGTCAATCCGTTATCACTACTCAGCTGCCCCCTAGTATCGAGATGATGATGCTCTATCTGAAGTAGAGTTTTGACAAATGATAGTGAGTTGACTAACATTTTAAATGTCACCCATGGTAGATACCATATTGTGTTTACACTCAAGTATTTATTTATGAATTACAGGTAACATTTACAATACAGTAACAAAAAGAATATGGTAACATCCGGTCAACGACCTGCTTCCCAGAATATATGATTGTTCAACCGTGCATACCTGTACTAGTATATACTTACCTTTACGTACGTAAAGGTACGTGTTAAAGTGGGTAATGAGGGAGAAGATGGACAACATCTATAAACAAATGAAAGCATAATTTATAGAAAAGAAGAGGAAATGAAAGCAGTATCATACTTGAATTAAGATTGCCGCTGTGTTTCTTGTAGCAAAGTGCTTTGCTTCCCTCATCTGCCTGAACGGTCTCTGGGCAGAATGACCTCGCCAAAAGGCCTGAATGATGCTGGCAGCCTTGTTCTGTCTGTTTAGTCTCCTTTTGTGGAGAAAGCAACGCACAAGGACCTGGATTTTGCGTGCAGCCTGGTTCCGCAGCTGATGATAAAACACACATTAGGCAACTTTTCGAAATTCCAAATCGCAGTATAAATTAGATGTTATGTGCATTACCTGACTCAGATGCATGTCTTTCTGCAACTTATACCTCCTCCATGCACTCTGAATAACTCTGGCAGCCCTAGTCTCATTTCGGAGATCCAAAAGTCGAGCACAAAGGAACGATAGGTAACTTGTAACCACCTAAAGAGCAAAAATCACACATCATTGAGACTTGGCTGACTACTCAACAACTAATCATTGTTTGGATGTATAACATGAAACATTACGATACTAAAAATGCTGTGCATCACAAGATTATGAAGATACTGGACGTTAAGTTGTAATTTCAAACTCTAACACACCTTTTCATTTGGGATCGTGTTAGACATGTCCTCTGGATTGATCATGGCAGGAACTCCACCTAGATGAAACACAGCTTTGCTGACCAGCTCAAAATTACTTCTCTCATTCTCAAGAAGCACTTTGAAGTCAACTGATGGTGATTTCAAACCTGCGAATGGAAAATGCATTTTCAACATTTTCACTGCAGTTTAAGACTACACGCAAATCTAGATTTAAAAAAAGTTGCATCGTCAACGTAAGAAAGTTACTTTTTTGTTCCAAGGAATCAAAGGAACAATCTGAGTCACTGGACGAGTTGTTTAGTTCCAGTTTGCCTCGATGGCCACAATCAATGGTCTGTGTTGTTTCCTGCTGAATGTGCTCAGCTTGCAAGTAGTTTGGATGGTAGTGATGAATGAGATAGCAAATGACTCTACCATCAGAGAAGGACACTGTAAAGTTTTCAGCCTAAAAAGAGAAAAGATGCTATTGGAATTAACCACAGAACAAACTCGCATAAATATAACAATGAGTGCTCAGGTGGCGAGGGGCCTCCAGACTTCAATCATGATTGTTTCAGTCTGTGACAGGGAGCCCAGAGTTCAGCCCACATTACTGAAGCAGTAACCCTTATCCATCACTCCAATTCAGGGCAATTGCATTCTCTGAGTATGGGCAACAGAGCCCCAGCAACCCTAACCAGAATAAAGCAGGTTTAAAACAACAACAAAAAAACAAACAACAACCTTCAGGGGCATGGGGCAGAGTGCAGTTAAAATGTCAGGAGATACAGGGCATGTGTGTATTATTTGTAAATCTGTGTGCAAACAAAAATGAAGCATTGATTAGGATTGGGGTGCACTGATAGGTCCCTACATTGGACCGCATTAACAAAATAATTAGTTTTCAGTAATATAACATTTATTTTAAAACCTGTAAAAAGTCTTTATACACAATAAAAGTATTTATGCACAACTACTATGCTTCAGAAAATCTCAGAAAATCCCAGCCCCCCTCTTTCAAATGAAAACATTTCAGGTACTACTCAGATCTCATTTTTCATACATGCTCGGTTATGGCTTCTCTACCAAGCATATTGTTTGCACCAGAGACCAAATACATTTTCAGTTATTGGCTTTCTTCCTGCACGTTCTGTACATGCAGTCATTTTCTCGTCAAACAATTAAAACACTGCAAATTAGTCAAGCCTTGCTACCAAATTTGCACTGTCTACTGTCAGTGCTGTTTGACACTCATATGACCACAATATTTACTATATAGCAAGTGGCATCATATCCAACAGAGTTGGCAGGTGGCACGGTGGTGCAGCTGTTAGCACGGTCACCTTACAGTTGCAGCATCCCTGATTGTAGGGCCACTTTAGGCACATACACACACACACACACACACACACACACACACACACACACACACTAAGGGTAATTTGGAAACATCAATTAACCTAACATGTCTTTGGAATGTGGGAGGAACCCAAAATACAGCTCCAGTGTAAACCCACACAGACACAGGGAGGCCATCTCCACAAAGGTGAAGCCAGGGGTCAGGATCGGACCGAACAAGGGTCTTGGAGATGTGAGGAGACAGTGCTAACCACTGCACCACCACCCCAGTTTGTTCCCCAAACTTTTTTTTAAAGAATTAATTGGGCATAGTTAGGTAATATTTATTAAAGTGAAATGTATAAATACCACAAATAACTTGGAAATTGTGACTGTCTATTCTATTGTAGATACATAAAAGCAGTACAACTCACCTTTAAACCATAGAAGGCACAAACAGCATTCACCCAGTCCATCAGCAGAGTTAGTTTCTCACTGGGATGTTCAAAAGTTGTTTGTCCTGTTGTGTTCTTGACAACACAATTATCACCCTTTAAAGCCATCAGTTTTTGCTTCGTTTTCCAGGTTTTCCTCAGGAAGCTTATTTCCTCTTTGAGCTGCTCTAACTCAAGTAGAACCTCAATCTAATACAAACAAACAATTCTTTAGGAGACTGACAAATAAACATGGCAACACATCAACATTGGGTGAACTATAACCTAAATGAAAGCCACAAAACTGTAAGATTTGATACATAACACGTTTGAAGTTACAGAACAGCATACGTTGAAAAGGGAAAACTAGACAATACCTGAAAGGAAAATATTATTTTCCATAGGAGGCTAAGAGTCTTTTCTCTGTGTCCATCTACTATGTCTCTGGCTTCAATAATCCCTAGAAAGATTACAACATTTGTTATTAAGAACAGATTAGAACACTGTCAGCTAGTGAAGATTGTAGTTTCAACTGCAGCCAAAATATATCCAACAGATTAATCATTTGAATGGAGTATTTGTGGATACATATGTAAACAACTTTATTACCATGTTCATCTCTCAGGTCAACCCCTTTCTCTCGGAGCACCTGCAGGGCAATGTTGACATTGTGCACTTTCTGAAGACGGCTAATAGCCGGCATTCGTAGCTTGGTAGACAGAGACCAGTTTTGAGTAAATATCTCCATGATACGCCTGAAATACATTTCAACAGGAATCTATGAATCGGCTTGAAATTATAAAGGGGTAAAATTCTGAGACCACTAGCGAAAACACCTGTTTGGATCTTCGTGGAGAAGGATTCATATTGCAGGAGGATAATGACCCAAAACACACCTCACCGCACCGCACCAATTACTAGAACACCAAACTAATCAAGGAATGGTGATTGTCATGGACGATCACATGAAACCAAGCATTCAGTAACACAGGAAGCTCTATGGAATATTGTGAAATCATGCTATGATATCATGGACCATCAGATTGTTTTGCACAAACCCATGGAGTCCATAACAGTTAGAGTAATTACAGCAAAAGGGGGATAACACCAAATGAGTTACTACTCAGTTCTGAAATGTGTCAAAAGGTTCCACCCCTAAATAAACTACTTACTCAAATTGTTATGCTGATTATATGATATGTAATCAAAAACACTGAATTAAATATGATAAAAACGCAAACGCATTTTCACTATTGGCCTCAGACTTGACCCCGAATGTATATATGACAAGACAAAGCAGAGGTAGAAAGTCTTGTAAACTTGTAAAGGTTATTCAAGCAACCCAGACAAAAGCTCATCTCAAACGTACACCAAGCGAATGCCGCATCTGAGATCAGTGGCAAGATTCTGAACTGCATAACTGAACTCAGCCAGCGGAGTCTGGACGTGCAACACAGGGAGGCCTAACAGGCTGAGGTGCCGAGAAAGAATGCCTTCCCCACTGAGGAAGTCTCGAGAAAATGCCAGTAGTAGATCTTTGCTTGTCTAAGAAGAAAACACAAACACTGTCATAACTCGAAGCAAACTAGATTCATCTACATAAGTAGAAAATAAAAGCAATCGGCAACATTTTTCAGGAATAACGCCATTACCCAAGCTGTCAATCATGTAGCAGTGAAAAAACATGAAGACATGGTGTGCGTTTTTGCCAGGTGACTTGTTTTTAATATTTCAGTAACTGATTATGTCAGTATAGATCTGGATATGTAAAGAATTTTACATAATACAGTGGTAAGTGATTGTATAGTAGATATCCAACAATGCTAAACAATCCAAGGCTGTGCATCAACCCTTTCAATTTACAGCTGACAGCAAAATGTTCAATAAAATTTAAGGCAGAGGAACCACTAAGACAAGCCCACTAATGTAGCACGTATTCAAATATAAATAACCCCAAAATAAACACAGGCAAAATCTGACACAAACACAATGTTCTCTTGAAACACTATCATGCCAAGTGGTCTTCCTGTCACTTCTCAATAACACTAATAAGCATTGGAATGAAATGTTACCATTCATGCCTCATGGTGCAACACAGTGGCACATTTATATAGGACAAGCGCAGACAATACACAGCACATAACAGCGGAAAATAATACACACAATATCACAATAATTGGATTACTAGAGGCGATAGGGTACCTTAAATTCAGCATCCACACAGAATAAGCAGGGGTCATGCTCAATTAACCTAGACTCTTTGGCTTTGTCCAGAAAGCAGACAAGCAAAAGTAGCTTCTTCAAAGTGAATTGGGACAACGCCTCTTTGTGCCCTGTTACAATTAAAGAAAAGGAGCAAATGTAAAGAAGCATCATTAAGAACACATTCTATGGAAATATTTGCACAACTCTATGGACCAAGTATTACCATCTCTGTACAAGTGGGGAACTTTTGGGTGTCTGAACTCTGCAGCAATGTCTGGATTCCACAGCAATCGGCCAAGTATGAACATGGCCAGGCCCATGACGTCATTATTGCTCTCCAAAGAAATCAACTCACCAAACACTGTCTGCAGTAAGTGTAAGGAGTGACAAATTAAGGAAAAGACAACACGCTCATCAGAATAATTTATCCACCTTCCATAAGCATCTGAAAATACTTAATATATTTAAAATAAGTATGAATACTTGAAATACTTGAAGTAAAATACCTCCAGGCCAATTCGAAGCCACAGTGGATTGTAAGAAAGAAGCCAGTTTAGAACTTTCTGTCTTTCCCCTGATAAAAGAAAACACACATCTTAAGATATAGGATCCTGAATGATGACTAATTATTTATTAACAATATATTAAATTATGAGACAAACTATATAATCACTAATTATACTCATTTTCTGTCAAGGGAAGCATAACCAGTGGCAGCACTAAAGTGTCAGCAGCAATATGAAATCAGTTAACTTGGGAGAAAATGGACATTGAGCAAAATAGACTTAGGCATTCTGGCTAAAACAAGTAGCTTGTTTTTCACCCAATACACTAAAGGACACAATCATTCTGAGAAGGGTGTTTGTTTATCAGCATCATTGGCTACACAGGAGAAAGAGTACATCGATACAAGGCAACAGTGTCACCCACACACATTCACACTGGGCCAACTTTGGAATGCGGGGGGAAACTGGAGCACCCAGAGTAAAAGGAGGACATGCAAACTCCTCACAGGTGACCACAGGTGTTTGGAGCTGTGAGGCAACTGCGTTAACTACTTGCATCACCATGCCTCTAGGAAGGGCAAAAATGGTTATGTGGCAATGTTGGGCACTATGAGTAGGAGAAGATACCAAGCAAAGGCTGTGGACTGGGTATATTTTTTTGACACGCACTGTAGATGGGCAGAAAATTGGTCATGTGGCCTAATGGTCATTACGGCATAATTTGCCACCAATTGAATAGAAGACTATCATATGTAAAATATAACACACTAAATAAATAATATAAGATAAAAATGACAGATACATTACCATTACATTTCCCTGATTGTTTTAAAATCTGTACATAAATGTGGCTAAATGACTAGGACAGACATTGCAAAGTTAATCATCAGTACTGGAAGTGGCACCAGATGGCATACAAATAATTTTATGGTTCACTTAGCAATTCTTCTTTTGACTGGATAACTTGTTCATCTCATTTACATACCTATATCTTTCCAGAGGTGCCTATCCTTGCGTACAAGAAGTCTCTTGGCTTCCACCTCCAGTTCAAGACGCTTTATAGCTTTTACCATTTCATCAGAAGTGAACAGCTGGCAAGCTGCACACCGAAGACGATTCAAGCACCTCCGGACCATGTAGGTTCTTAATGACATCTCCTCTTTTGTTGGTGCTTTGGGTATGTTGAACTTCACACTTCCCATAGTTAGGGATAAAGCATTCACTGAGACACACACACAAAAAAACCCACAACACTTGCGTTTAACACACACTCTTTTTACACGATATCCTCTTTTGTCAGGACAGCAGGAGGTCCTGTACTCAATCTTGTCTCGATGGTGGATCATCCCCTGACCACCACCTCCCTCAGACACAGTTAGCTGTGCCTGTGTGTGACCGACAGGACTCAAACCTGTGCAACTTGAGCAGTGGAACGTTGATTTGTTATATAAAATATCTAACACTGGAAATGGTATTTTAGTTCAGTCCATTTGGCACACTTGCTACTGAAGCTGCTGCAATGTTTCATCTTTTAGTACAAACAGGAAATAAAACATTATTTTAAAGATAAAACCAAGTGAAGACAATACCTTTAGTCACTTCAGTGGCAACTTTGAAGTCATCAGGCGTGAGTACATAATTCATCCACCATGTGAAGCCTCGTTCCTGTTTCTCAATCCATCGCTCATCATAAAACATGTTCTTGGCCGCAAATGGCAGTGGATGCCTGGGTAGGGCTGTCAAAAATTAAATATATTACAAGAAGATTAAATTGAGCATACATTTCTTCATTGGCCATAGTCAGTGCGTGTCATTACTTGAAATGCACAGATGTGGTGGCCTAGCAGTTATGGTACTGTGGGTCTTAAGATTCAGGGTTCAAATCCTACCTCTGCCAAACTTACACTCTTGGGTCCTTGAGCAAGGCCCTCACCACCAATTGCTTGGATTCTAAGACTGTATCAGTTACAAGTTGTCCTGGATAAGAAATTTGTATTTGCTGCACAACTCATGAACTATCTTCGAAAATAACAAGGGAGAAGGGAAATCACGGTGTAGGATTTTTAAAGAAATTAATTGTAAATTATGGTGGAAAATAAGTATTTGGTCAATAACAAAAGTTCAACTGAATAATTTGTAACATAAGCTTAGTTGGCAATGACAGAAATCAAACGTTTCCTGGAAGTCTCCACCAGGTTTGCACACACTGTAGCTGGTATTTTGGCCCATTCCTCCATGCAGATCTCCTCTAGAGCAGTGATGTTTTGGGGCTGTCGCTGGGCAACACGGACTTTCAACTCCCTCCACAAATTTTCTATGGGTTCAAGGTCTGGAGACTGGCTAGGCCACTCCAGGACCATGAAATGCTTTTTACGGAGCCACTCCCGAGCGGTGTGTTTGGAATCATTGTCATGCTGGAAAACCTGATTTTTCACTGATTGCAAAATGTTTTAGTTTAAAATCCCATGATACATGGCCCCACTCATTCTTCCCTTAACACGAATCAGTCGTCCTGTCCTCTTTGCAGGAAAACAGCTCCAAAGCATGATGTTTCCACCAAGATGCTTAACAGTAGGTATGGCGTTTTTCGGATGCAACTCAGCTTTCTTCTTCCTCCAAACACGGCGAGTTGTTTTTACCAAAAAGTCCTATGTTATTTTCATCTGACCACATGATATTCTCCCGATCCTCTTATGGATCATCAATATGCTCTCTGGCAAACATCAGACGGCCCTGGACATGTACTGGCTTAAGCAATGGGACACACCTGGCACTGCAGGATCCGAGACCCTCTCGGCGTAGTGCGTTACTGATGGTAGCCTTTGCCGCTTTGGTCCCAGCTCTCTGCAGGTCATTCATCAGATGTGTAGTTCTGGGATTTTTGCTCAATGTTCTCATGACCATTTTGACCACATGGGATGAGACCTTGCATGGATCTCCAGATCGAGGGAGATTATCAATGGTCTTGCATGTCTTCCATTTTCTTACAATTGCTCCCACATTTGATTTACTCACACCAACCTGCTTGCCTATTATAGATTCACTCTTCCCAGTCTGTGCAGGTCTACAATTTTCTTCCTGCTGTCCTTCAACAGCTCTTTAGTCTTGGCCATGGTGGAGTTTGGAGTTGGACGATATGAGGCTGTGGACAGGTGTCTTTTATACAGATAACGAGGTCAAACAGGTGCCATTAATACAAGTAATGAGTGGAAAACAGAAGAGCTTCTTATTAAAGAAGTTACAGGTCTGTGAGGGCCATAAATCTTGATTGTTTGTGGATGACCAAATACTTGCTTTCTACCATGACTTGCAATTAAATTCTTTAAAAATCCTACAATATGATTTCCTGGATTTTTTTTCCTCATTTTGTCTCTCATAGTTGAAGTGTACCTATACAGACTTGCCTATGCAGACTTCGACTTCTCTCATCTTTCTAAGTAGAACTTCCAGTGGCTGACTTGATACTTTCTTGCACCACTGTACATGAAATACTAGTAATTACATGGCAAAACACTGAAGGACAAACATCATACAAAATATACCTGAGTGTGTTGGCTTTATGAGGGCAAGATGAGACTGTGCCACAGCTATAACCTTTGCCGATTTCACCCTTGAGGTGCTGACTGTCTGGCCACCTGCACAAGTGTTCCACAACACATTTAAAAGCCCTATACTCCATTCTTTCCAAACATAGGTCAAGAACAAGTAAATGTGAATAGAATCTAGAAAATACCTGGTTGTTTTGAGATTGGATTAGATTTCTTTGGTAGCACTTTGGTGGTCTTCCTCAGGCTTGGAGCTGCTGCTACAAACCAGAGTCCAATGTAACTTGTTAAACAGGTTTATACACATTATACATGAAAAAAATGTGTTGACCATTTACCAAATCTGATTTTAACTAAATGCACTCACTAACCAAAAAAAAAAAGGCACCCAGATAGAAGTTTCAGATTGCTGCAAAACTCAGCATGTAGTTAAGTCACAGGAAGCTACGTAAATCATTAGAAGTGTGGTCTGATTAGACACTTTGTCTTGCCACAAATTGGCATAAACGTGCTTCCCTTACTGGCTATAAAAAGGCTCTGATGCTACTTTTGGATAGTGGAACTCCTGGTGAGAGACTGTAGACATGCCTCTAGGATGCACTCAGACATTTTTCCCAGTTAACAGACTTGAGAAGGCACATCATTGAACTGAGAGAAGCAGGAGGGTCATTTCAATTAATTGTTCACCATCTAGGGCATTCTGACCTAGTTGTTAGGAGCAGTGGTTCCATGAGGGCACACACAGCAAACAGGCACTGGACAGTCCAGACAGCCCACCAGACAAGAGGATAATTTGATCCACCCACAAGCACGAGCAGCTCCCACAGTTTCACTGTCCATCATCCAGACACAGGCGGCACCTTCACTGCACACCCGTCTCTGCCTGGACCATTTCCAGGTGCTTAGAAGAAATAAATTTGTTGTCACAACACCCATTAGGTGTCCTGCCATTGACAACCTGCCACTACCACCTTCATTTGCAGTGGCGTCGTGAATGAGTACCCTGGATTGCAATGGACTGGGACCACATCGTTTTCGGCGATGAATTCAGGCTTGGGATCAGACAACAGTTGGGTTCAAGTATGGAGACCTCATGGTGACCGCTATTATCCTGCCTTTGTTATAGAGCGAGACACTGCCCCAACTGGTGGTGTGATGATCTGGGGATCCATCTAATACAACAGTCAGTTAGTCACTCCTCCTAGTGATTCTGTGAAAATGTGCACACCACCCAAAATCAGCCTGAGAGCCTTTTAATAGAGCAGCAGAGAAGCACTTTTACACCCTCGTGTATTAAGACCCATTGTCTAGTCAGAACACACCTGTAATCATTTACATGTCTTCCTGAAACAGAACTGCATGCAGAGCTTTACTGCATTCAGACATTATCTGGGTGCCTTTTTTTGTTTTGGTCAGTTTACATACAAGATGAAAGCCAGCCACCATGACTACGTACAAAGATGTCAAGTGATAGTTAAACCTTATCAAACCGTTGTACTGGCATCTTAAGTATATACACTGCTCAAAAAAAAAAAATAAAGGGAACACTTAAACAACACAATATAACTACAAGTAAATCAAACTTCTGTGAAATCAAACTGTCCACTTTCTTTGGACGCTTGGCATTTGCCAAAGAACACCAGGATTGGCAAATTCGCCACTGGCACCCTGTGCGCTACACAGATGAAAGCAGGTTCACACTGAGCACGTGTGACAGACGTGACAGAGTCTGGAGACGCCATGGAGAGCGATCTGCTGCCTGCAACATCCTTCAGCATGACCAGTTTGGCAGTGGGTCAGTAATGGTGTGGGGTGGCATTTCTCTTGGAGGGCCGCACAGCCCTCCATGTGCTCACCAGAGGTAGCCTGACTGCCATTAGTTACCGAGATGAGATTCCTCAGACCCCTTGTGAGACCATATGCTGGTGCAGTTGGCCCTGGGTTCCTCCTAATGCAGGACAATGCTAGACCTCATGTGGCTGGAGTGTTTCAGCACTTCCTACAAAATGAAGGCATTGAAGTTATGGACTGGCCCGCCCGTTCCCCAGACCTGAATCCGACTGAGCACACCTGGGACATCATGTCTCGCTCCATCCACCAACATCACATTGCACCACAGACTGTCCAGGAGTTGGTGGATGCTTTAGTCCAGGTCTAGGAGGAGATCCCTTAGGAGACCATCCGCCACCTCATCAGGAGCATGCCCAGGCATTGTAGGGAGGTCATACAGGCACGTGGAGGCCTCAAACACAATACTGAGCCTCATTTTGACTTGTTTTAAGGACATTACATCAAAGTTGGATCAGCCTGTAGTGTGTTTTCCACTTTGTGTGTGTGACTCCAAATCCAGGCCTCCATTGGTTAATAAAATTGATTTCCATTGATGATTTTTGTGTGATTTGGGTGTCAGCACATTCAAATTTGTACAGAACAAAGCATTCAATCAGAATATTTCATTCATTCAGATCTAGGATGTGTTATTTGAGTGTTCCCTTTATTTTTTGGAGCAGTGTATAAAACAGGTCTATAAAGGTGGTATGAGATATGTGCACCTCAGGCTTCAGAATTTTCTACTGCTTTTCATTTTTAACTGCTTTTTTTTATGTCACTCACCAGTCGGTTTTCTTTGTGTTTGTGCACACCTTGTGCCGAATCCTTTGTCAGGACATGCTTTTTTGTGATCTTGTGTCATGACACAGCTTTGCTTCACTTTAAAGGAATTTATCACATAATTTGAGTTGTCCCTTAAAAATTCTTCACTCTTCCTCTTTCTATTCCGTTTTGCTGTGGGATTGGATTCAAGAGACAAGTCTAAAGAAACAGAATACTGTAGCATCTGACAGTCCTTGGACGGGGAGAGAGACGATATTACACCACTGGAATTACATTCTGCATTAAGAGGAACCATGGGCTGATGTGGCACTGAGAAAGTGGAGGTCAAAACCGAACCAGATAAATCAGACTGTGTAGGCATTTGCTGATTTTTTGAGACTTGGGGTGATGTTCTGTTACACCTGAAGTCAATACCTTTGTCACAGTTTATTACAGGTAGAACAGAGACTCCTTGACCCAAGTCTGAGACAGACTCTGCACTAGGATCTAAGACGGAGGCCGTTTTCTGCAGAAGTCTTCGTCGGGAGGTTCTCATCTTGCGTGTTCCCTCAGTGTGCTCATCAGAAGCACCTGGTTTGCTTTTGGTGACTGTGGCAGAATTAAAGTGTATCCTAGGTTTAAGACCTTCATGATCCAAATCATCACCTGCTCTGTTGGAAGACTTGGTAACTGTGGCAGAACAAAAAGCTGTGTCTGACATGAATCCATTGTGACCCGCTTTACCACCTTGTCCTTTGTTTGATTTGCCAACGAAGGTCAGCCTGGGCTGTACGATGTCAGTCTGGGGGGAGACACTCTCCACAGCCCTTATGGCTGCTTCAGGTGCGCAGTCTGACTTGTCAGACTCCAGAGAATCAAATAAATTGAAACTGGAGCATGCATTTGGGGGACTCACCGCATGGGATAGATCAGATTCAATGATGGCCAATGCATCTCTGATTGACAGAAGTGACGCTCTTGGTTGTTGACTTTCATCCTTTCTTTTACAAATAACAGGAAGCGGACTTTGAATGCATGTTGAGGGGTTGCCAAACCTCTCTGGTGTGTTTATAGGGGAAAGGGTCTTATTTAACAGTCTGATCTCTTTGTAATCTGCTTTATTAAACACTATGCAGGGGCTGTTTTCTTTATTAACAGCATCAAGAAGTCTGTCAGCTGGTACCAACACAACAACTGGAGAGTTATTATGAAGGTGCATGCTTTCTGAGTTGTCATGCACAGAGTTGGATACAGCTTGAGGAAACGGAGGATGCACAGACAGACAATTGTTCTCCTTTCTGCCAATTTGTCTTCGAGAGGTTCGTTCCTGGTTCAATGGTGTTAGAGGATTTGATCTTCTATTTCTTTTACATTGTAGTTGTCGTGAAACATGAAACGTCTTGTTGGCTGCCTTGATTGGCATCAAGCCCACCTTTCCATCCTTTATTCCGTCTCTGTTAGGTTTGATTGAATCCCACAGACTCTTCTATAAAAGCAAGACAATTTCAAGAATTATTCAAGTGATTCACAATGTGTCAATTTAGATGATATGATGATGTTGTTTTTGTTACAATAATAATTCTTAGACAATATACCAAACACAGCTAAACAAATCAATAATATGCCTATACCACAGAATGAACAAACACTCCGGAATGCTGATAATTGATGTTGACTTTTACAGAATACATGGGTAATAAAAGTAAAAATATAAATCAGCACAACATCTCAACCAACTGTTTATTACTGCTAATTTTCTGGATGAGAAAATTACATCCTATAATTTTACCTGTTGTATCCTCATTCGTGCATTTAAAACAGTTTTGTATTTGTAGTTGACTGTTGCTTTTACATATCATTACATATCATATCGTAGGGTTTGTGTCTAGCAATAAGTAACACTGTGACCAAGTTAAATGTCAACTTTTTAAAGTTAAACATTTAAGAATAAAATGCTAAAAACATGACAAACTCCAAAAATGTGCATTGCTATAATAAAATGTATGGGTCATATTTCAATTTGTCCCCAGAAGAGATTGTGAAAAGGCCTTTTCACACCGAGTCCGATTTTTGAGGACGAAAAAACGCACGGCAAGTTTTGAAAACAAACATGTACAGTGGGGCAAAAAAATATTTGGTCAGCCACTGATTGTGCAAGTTCTCTGACTTAGAAAGATGAGAGAGGTCTGTAATTTTCATCATAGGTACACCAACTATGAGAGACAAAAATTAGGAAAAACAAATCCAAGAAATCACATTGTAGGATTTTTAAAGAACTTAATTGTAAATGATGATGGAAAATAAATATTTGGTCAACAAATTTGGTTCAACTCAATACTTTGTAACTTAACCTTTGTTGGCAATGACAGAGGTCAAACATTTACTGCAAGTCTCCACCAGGTTTGCACACACTGTATCTGGTATTTTGACCCATTCTTTCATGCAGATCTCCTCTCTGGCTAAACCACTCCAGGACCATGAAATGCTTTTTACGGAGCTACTCCTTCGTTGCCCAAGCGGTGTGATTGGGTTCATTATCATCATCAATCTTCAATGCTCTCACTGATGGAAGGAAGTTTTGGCTTAAAATCTCACGATGCATGGCCCCGTTCATTCTTCCCTTAACACGGATCAGTCATCCTGTCCCCTACGCAGAAAAACAGCCCCAAAGCATGATGTCTTCACCCCCCATGCTTCACAGTAGGTATGGCACCACTCAGAATTCTTCTTCCTCCAAACATGGCGAGTTGAGTTTTTACCAAAAAGTTCTATTGTAGTTTCATCTGACCACATGATATTCTCCCGATCCTCTTCTGGATCATCTATATGCTCTCTGGCAAACTTCAGATGGGCCTCTCGGCGTAGTGTGTTACTGATGGTAGCCTTTGTTACTTTGGTCCCAGCTTGTGTCCTTCAACAGCTCTTTGGTCTTGGCCATGGTTGAGTTTGGAGTCTGACTGTTTGAGGCTGTGGACAGGTGTCTTTTATACACATAACGATGTCAAACAGGTGCCATTAATACAGGTAATGTGTGGAGGAGAGAAGAACTTCTTAAAGAAGTTACAGGTTTGTGAGAGCCAGAAATCTTTCTTGTTTGTGGGTGATGAAATACTTATTTTCCACCATGATTTACAATTAAATTCTTTAAAAATCCTACAATGTGATTTCTTTTTCTCATTTAGTCTCTCATAGATGAAGTTTACCTATGACGAAAATTACAGACCTCTCTAATCTTTCCAAGTCAGAGAACTTGCACAATCAGTGACTGCCCAAATACATTTTGCCTCACTGTATATTAATGCCATCCTTCACAGTGAGCTCGAAACTGATGGAATATGATGCTGTGTAAAATTTTAAATCTCAGTCCGTTCTAATCTCTGCATTGTTCAGATAGCTAGAGATACCGTGTGCTGTACACTCGGTACACTTCCTTGTTTCTACACACATTGTACATTTTATCAGTTCCACTTACCATATAGAAGAACTTTGTAGTTCTACAACTGCAGACTTTAGTCCATCTGTTTCTCTACATACTTTGTTTGTCTCCTTTACTTTGCAATGGTCAGGACCCCCACAGATCAGGTACTGTTTTGGTGGTGTATCATTGACACACTGATGTGGTGGTGGTGTGTTGAACCAGTACGAGTTGAACCGGTACGAGTGGATCAGACACCACAGCATTGCTGAAGTTTTTAAACACTGTGTTAACTCACTGTGCACTCTATTAGACACATCTACCATGTTGCCCTACCTTGTGGATGTAAAGTCAGAGACAGTAGCTCACCTGTTATTGCAGAATTTGTGAAGTCATCGTCTA
This sequence comes from Ancistrus triradiatus, assembly GCA_025084515.1. Classification (NCBI taxonomy): domain Eukaryota; kingdom Metazoa; phylum Chordata; class Actinopteri; order Siluriformes; family Loricariidae; genus Ancistrus; species Ancistrus triradiatus. Next base: position 1,061,596 of record JAJAGP010000004.1, on the reverse strand, counting down.
ATCCTTAACTGCTGAAAGGGTGCTGCCTACAGAATGCTGGTGGCTGGACATTTTTGGCTGGTGAACTACGTTAGTCCAGCAGTGACACTGTGGCATTTTAAAACTGCAGCTGCACTGCTGGGTCTGATGTACTCAAGTCCGTGCAACACACAACAATAAAACCACCAACACATCAGAATCATTGCAGTGCTGAGAATAATCCACCACCCAAAATAGTACCTGATCTGTGGTGGTCCTGACCATTAGGGAACAGAGTAAAACGGGACCATCAGATTATGTAGAGAACAGATGGACTAAAGTGCAACAAAGCGGTATACCTAAAGTGATCGGTGAGTGCGCGCACACACACACACACACACACACACTGATTAAGAACAGATGTCTTAGGTTATCAAGCAGGGATAACCTGGGCAGTTTCATTACTGTCCTTGATCTGCCAAAGAAAAAAGGAAAGGAAAATTCATGCTATATTTCACAATTAAAAACATTTACCTTTTTAATTTTTGCAGCCTCTGCTTTTCCAAGCAAAATTGCTTGATGTTTGATGATGCCATTTGCAGTAAAACTGAGGAGTTCTCTCACACCTCCCTCTTCAGTGGGTGTCCAGGTTACAGCAACAATGACACTGTCTTCCGGCTGTAAACACATCATACATCATTATGAAACGTCCTTCTTTACATTCCTCTTAATTTGTCCATGAAATTATCCAAAATTAGAGCACACTTAAATTAGGAAGCACGTAATTTCCCACCAGGTACCCATAATTTCCAGTGACAGACGTACCATTATAACAGTTATACCTACAATATAGTGTTGCAAAAAGTATTTAGTCAGTCATTGATTGGGCAAGATCTCCTACTTAGAACGATGAGAGAATTCTGTAATTTTCATCACCGAGGGGGACTCAGATCCTGTAGTGCCAGGCGTGTCCCCCTGCTTAAGCCAGTACATGTCCAGGCTCGTCTGAAGTTTGCCAGAAAGCATATGGATGATCCAGAAGAGGATTGGGGGAATATTATGTGGAGAATAATGCTGAGTTGCACCATACCTACTGAAGAATGCTGAGTTGCACCATACCTACTGTGAAGCATGGGGGTGGGAACATCATGCTTTGGGGCTGTTTTTCTACAAAGGGGACAGGACGACTGATCAGTGTAAAGGGAAGAATGAACTGGGCCATGTAACGTGACATTTTAAGCCAAACCCTCCTTCCAACAGTGTGAACATTGAAGATGGAACGTGGCTGGGTCTTCCAGCATGACAATGATCCAAAACACACTGCTCAGGCAACGAAGGAGTGGCTCCGTAAAAAGCATTTCAAGGTCCTGGAGTGGCCTAGCCAGTCTCCAGACCTCAACCCCATAGAAAATTTGTGGAGGGAGTTGAAAGTCCGTGTTGTCCAGCAACAGCCTCAAAACATCACTGCTATAGAGGAGATCTGCATGGAGGAATGGGCCAAAGTAGCAGCTACAGTGTGTGCAAACCTGGTGAAGACTTACAGGAAACGTTTGACCTCTGTCATTGCCAACAAAGGTTATATTACAAAGTATTGAGTTGAACTTTTATTATTGAGAAAATACTTATTTTCCACCATAATTTACAATTAAATTAATTAAAAATCCCACAATGTGATTTCCTGGGGGGGGGGGGGGTTCTCATTTTGTTTCTCATAGTTGAAGTGTACCTGAAAATTACAGACCTCTCTCATCTTTCTGAGTAGGAGAACTTGCACAATCAATGGCTGACTAAATACTTTTTTGCCCCATTGTATCTGAAAAGATTATTGCCTCATGAGAAAGCTCCCTCAAAGAAAATTATTTCATGAAATTGTTAATTATACCACAATTAGTTCCAACCTCACACTCTGATTGGCTGAGACGTTTTTCCCATGACATTATTGATGATAACAGCACTCTATAACGACGCTCTATAAATATTACTCTGCGGCATACATACGTAACTTAGCAACGATGCCCGCCCTAAAAAGCAGCCAAGTTATAATGAGTAAAACACTGCCGAAATGAAAGCTATAATGAGTTTATAAAATCTACTGGTTTTGAAAACGATTTAAATTTGGAAGATGAAGCTATTAATGACCAACTTGAGCCAAAGGTTTATCACCTTTAGGATTTGGAAGCTCTGGAAAAGCGAAACGAAGTCAGTACTTTAAATCAAACGTCCCGGCTCTTAATGGCTTGACTGAAGGGCAACGAGACTGCAGATCAGTTTCAGTCCCAACAACAAAAATGATGAGTCAGCTTCATCACTCTTCCATTAAACACCATCCGCGGCTGATCGAAGCTTCATTCATATGACAGGTTTGTTATCTTGTTATTTGCTGATGCTCTGTAACTCTGCATTTTCTGACTGATAACATTAAGGGTTTCATCATACGAACTTATAATCACCAATCAAACTAGATCCTAGACTTTGCTTAGAACACCGGGATCTCACTCCGATTTTCTTTAGTCTGAAGAATAGTGATCTTAGTAAAAGCCTGCCTTATAAACCTGACCCATTCTATTTTGCTGAATGTAAATAAACATTATTTTTAATTAATTAAAACTTACCAATCGATATATTTGTGTTATTGACTGTAAAATAAACAGTTATTGGCCATTCTGTTCCTCGACTTTAATGACTGAAGGGCTTAGCCGCAGGGTAATGATAGAATGGAACTATTTTACTTCAGGAAGGCTGATAAACAAATAGTTTTTTCTGTCTTCTATTTTAAAATTTAACAGTAAATGGCGATAAAGGAACTGTGGTATAATTGCAGTAATACACTCGAGGTCGGGCTTTAACGTGAGATATTGGCACGGATGTTCTGATCGTCGATCTACAACTGCAGCACACACGTGCCAATATCTCATGTTAAAGCACTCCCTCTCGTGTATTATTACGTAAATATGTGTTTCCTGATCCATGATGTCTGACACATTGTTATATGATAGTTGTGTGTTAAAGTTTTGGCTTAAACTGTATTTTAATGGCAGAGGGGAACATGCAGGGAGTTATAAGGCACAATAGTCCCCAGTGAGAACTTATTTCAAATTCTCCACTGTTTTACCATCATCAACATCACGTATTTAAAAGCTCAGACACGTGTTCGTTCATTGATGGTTTCGGATAATAAATAAAATAGCTATATCAACAGTGACTACAACACAAATAAAACCATTTTATCCAAATATCACCAGTGATCCGACACGAGTCAGAGTTTTTAATATGTAATGTCTATTTAAGGGGAAAATTGAATCTAAAGGAAAAAAAAAAGTTTTAATTAAATTATTTAAATATTCCTCCTCCATGAGTAGAATAAAATGATTACAATACATTTTAGACTTTACTTTCTGAGGGGGAGCTTTTAAAGGTGGGGGTCTAGTTCCTATCAACGCCACAATTTTGATTATAAGGGTGCACTCATACTAGGCAATTCGAACCGCGCCCGGGCATGTTTGGTACCCGAGCGTGGTTCGTTTGGTTAGTGTGAGTGCTCCCAATCGCACCGAGGCACGATTCGCACCCAGACGCGCTTGAAATAGGTGGGCCAGAACGCGGTTCGCTGGACTCCAGTACCGTACGTTTGTAGTGTGAGCATGGCGCACGTCATTGTTGTACATATGTGATCGGGTAATAACACACTTCTGTGCCTTTCTTTGGTTTCATTTGGTTCGCGCTGACACACAGCCCTAATACGTCTTATAATAATTGCATTGATAATGCAGCACACTGTATTTCGGCTTATTATGCACAGCGGACTCTATGCTTATACATGGCTTTTTTTTATTTCTCTTTGTTCGCGCTGACACACAGCCCTAAGACGCCTTATAAGGTGCATTGATTATGCGACGCGCTGTATTTCAGCTTATTATGCTGCACAGCGGACTTCCTGCTTGTATGTAATATGTGACTTTTTTGTTTCTCTTTGTTCGCGCTGACACACAGCCCTAATACGCCTTATAATAAGTGTATTGATAATGCTGCACACTGTATTTCAGCTTATTATGCTGTACAGCGGACTCTATACTTATACATGGCTTTTTTAAATTTCATTTTATGCTCGCTGACACAGCCCTAATAAGCCTTATAATAAATGTACTGATGATGTGACGCACTTATTTTCGGCATCTGGTGCTTACGGAGGCAGCTGCACAGTGCGCACAAAACGAAGGCTAAGAACGGCATAAATGTATGTGATTACCCAATCATATGTACAACCATGAAGTGTGTCGTGCGAGCGTGCATGGTGATGACGAAAGCATGCCGGAGCGCGTTTCTGTGTGAGGCTAGTGTGAGTGCGGGTCAGAGCACGTTTGTCCCCCCTCCCCATTCGCGCTCTGGCCCAGTTCGAGGCAACCGCGCTCAGTGTGAGTGCACCCTAACTTTCTATAGAATTCAGCATTTTATAGCAAACCACTGTGACTGGCCATTTAAATCATCTCAGCCATTTAATTATGCACTGAAAATTAGGTGGCATTCCACTCTAAGAACTGTTGTCTCTTAGTGTTCACATTGTTATGCAGTTTTTCTATTTACTATGTGTACTTCATTTAGTTAGTACTATTTACTACGTTGGTAAATATTGTTTTCTACATTATGTAACATTGCTTTTTATGTTTGTATGCATTTGTGCTTACAGTCGTATATCTGCTTTTAAAATGTTTACAATTCAGTTGCACTAATTATTTTTATACAATAAAAACTATGAACCAACTGCATATCCTCATAATTAACTGTATGTCTTAGGCTTTTCTCATTTGTCTCTAGAATGTCTTACAAATAATTGCTTAGGTTTTTCTCCTAAGGGGGGGTTTAGGAAAAATAATTCAGAAATGGGTAAGCCTGTGTTAATACAAAATTAAGAACTTATCTATTTCTCCTCAGTCATAGCAAAGACGATCTTAAGATATACTTTTTTCCTTTGGGGTCTTAAATATTTTCATGACAGGTAGTCATGAAAATATTTAAGACCCCAAAGGAAAAAAAGGAAAAAAAAAGTCACACTCAAGTTAAGATATGCATTCATTTTTTCGTGTAATGAAACAATTTGTTTGTCATGAAATGAAAAATACATAGCCCTTTGTTGTTTTCTACCACTTAGAAAATGCCATCATAAACGCATGTATAGGGAGCAGTTTTAATTTGTTTTAACCATTTCAATTTGCGACAATGGAATTACAAATTTAATTCCATTAGTTTAATTTAATTAATTTAATTTAATAAGTAATAAAATAAACACTGGATGACCCTGCTTATACTAGTTGTTGTTGTGAAACTTGATCCCACCAAAGTCACTACCTTTCATTAGGTCAGCACAGTTGGGGTCAGGTCATAAAGGTCAGGTTACTATGGCAACTATTGTTGGTAACACCTTGAGTGGGGTTAAGAGTTCTCACTTCCTGTCAGAGGGACTTCCAAACTGTACGTTTACTAATCCTGGCCTTTCTTCCTTTCTTAGCGTGTACTCACACTAGGCAATTCGAACCGAGCGCGGTTCGTTTGGCTAGTGTGAGTGCTCCCAGACGCGCCAGGGCGCGATTCACGAATCGCACTCGGGCACGCTTGAAATAGGTGGCACGCTTTTGCCATCACATGCGCGCCCACACAGCACAGAACACTTCATTGTTGTACATATGTGATCGGGTAATAACACACTTCTGTGCCTTTCTTTGGTTTCGTTTTGTTCGTGCTGACTCACAGCCCTAATACGTCTTATAATAAATGCATTGATAATGCAGCTCACTGTGTTCCAACTTCTTATGATGCACAGCGGACTCTGTGCTTATAGAGGGCTTTTTTATTTCTCCATGTTGGCGCTCACACATAGCCCTAATACGCCTTATAATAAGGTGCATTGATTACGCGACCCGCTCTATTTCGCCTTATCGTGCTGCACAGCGGACTTCCTGCTTGTATTTAATGTGTGACTTTTTTGTTTCTCTTTGTTGGCGCTGGCACACAGCCCTAACACGCCTTATAATAAGTGTATCGATAATGCAGCACACTGTATTTCGGCTTATGATGCACAGCGGACTCTCTGCTTATACATGGCTTTTTTATTTCTCTTTGTTGGCGCTGACACACAGCCCTAATACGTCTAATAAGTGCATTGATTCTGCAGCACGCTGTGTTCCGGCTTATTGTGCTGCACAGTGGACTTTGTGCTTGTACTTACTATGGGACTTTTTGTTTCTCTTTGCGCGCTGACACACAGCGCTAATAAGCCTTATAATAAATGTACTGATGATGAACTATTTTTCGGCATCTCGTGCTTACAGAGGCAGCTGCACAGCACGCACAAAACAAAAGCTAAGAACGGCATAAACGTATGTGATTACCCGATCATATGTACAACCATGAAGTGTGCTGTGCAAGCGTGCATGGTGATGACGAAAGCATGACAAAAGCACGCCGGAGCGCGTTTCTGTGTGAGGCTAGTGTGAGTGCGGGCCAGAGCGCGTTTGTCCCCCCTCCCCATTCGTGCTCTGGCCCGGTTCAGGCAACCGCGCTCAGTGTGAGTGCACCCTTAGATGCAAAGTCATCAATTACATCACCATAAGAAATCTAGCCAGTAATTGCATGGTTAATGCTGACGACAGCAATTTTTTTTGTGTGCGTGTGTTTGTGTCGGCACCCTGTGCAGCCCACATCAAGATGACACCCTGGACGACTGCCTATATCGTCCATGCCTAAATCCTCCACTGACTACAAAAAAACATTACAATTTTTAGATTTTATATTTTTCCATGTTACTAAATAATAATACAACTTTGTATTCAATACAGTTTTCAAAACAGATGACCATTAGCAGCTCTCTCTAAATTATGCTAAATTGAGTCAGAACTACCGTCCCATATGACCGCTAGCAGTTCAGGATAAAGATGCAGAAAAGCTGCACAATAGCCTTGTAGCACTGACTATTGTTTTTGTAAAACCATATACAAAAATATTTCACATATAATAAAGTAGTAGTTTATTGCATGGTGTGAGGGACTTTACTGTTAAATTAGTGAGTGACAATGATTATTGTAGATTATAAATTAGTTATAGAAACAGACAGTGGGTTTGTGTGGCTGTGAAAAAAGTAAAGCAAAATTTCAAAACGAACCATGTTCTGCAAGATGCCTAAAAAGGCTGCCCAGGCCTAAATAATGACCGGTATTTCTGGACATCAATGCTATACATAACGTATACACGTTACAATATATTAGATTCTGCCTCCACACTTTCATGTAGTCAGTGGGACTGTAATGAGTGTCATGTGACACTGGGGACGCTTGTGCCACTGTCATGCAAGCCAAACCACTGCGATAACTGTCATGCACCGTTAGGGGGCGCTTTTCATACTGTCACGGGCCACTGTCCTGGCCATTGGCATGCAAGGCAAGCCACTGCATTAACTGTCATGTACCGCTTAGGGGGCGCTTGTGAAAGTAAACAAAAGCCAGTGGCATGTGAAACGTCTGCTGCTGCTGGTGCACAGTGAGTGAAGCCTCACACGGTGTTTAAAAACAGCAGCAGCACTGCGGTGTTTGATCCAATCATACCGGCAAAATACGCACTAACACACCATCACCACATCAGTGTCACTGCAGTGCTGAGAATGATCTACTAACCAAATAGTACCTGATCTTTGGTGTTCCTGACCATTAGGGAACAAAGTATACAAAGTGCCTTTGTATGGTAAAGTGGAAGTGACGATATGTATGGGTGTACTTACTAAGGTGATCATTGAGTGATCACAACATCTAAGAGAAACAGTGGCTAACGTTCCAAGCTGAAATTCAATGTAATGAATAGACAAGCAGTTTACAGGATAGTTGCTACGCCCAAAATGTGAAACTACAAAAATGCCCCAGGACTGCAAGTACAGAATTCAATGAACACCTCTCCATGTCCCACAAAACCCACATAATGAGCTTCACAAAGCTGCCACTTACGCCAAGTATGGCATACTTTAAGGGCAACATCCAAAATAATAATCTAATTACGAACCAGTAATCAATGGCAATATAACAGCATGGTCTGATTAGTCGGCTATTATATTTCCCACATCTGGATGGAGTTACAATGTCTTTTGGAACATCAAATACAGTAAAACTATTACCACACTGTCTGGAGTTCTGGGCTCTTCAAACTACAAATTTAAACACTATTTAATCCTTATGGGAAGTTCTGGAGCAAAAAGTAGATGCCGTGTGCTTCTAGCACTTGAATATATTCTTACTAAAGAATATTTTTCAGAACTGGTACATAAACAATGCTGTTCAACAGGCAAAACATGGACTAACTATGTATTCGATCTTTGATATACTGGTTTCAGTTACTTTGTCCATCCCCTGTTCAACACGCAGTTACATAATTATAACCTAGAAGTTGCAGATATTTCTTAATAACTGGAAACATAGCGTACTTCATTTAATAAGCTGATAATATAAACTAGATTCACTTACTTGGATTGTGAACGATGACTGATCAATAGAAAAGCCTTTTGCTGAAGGGATTCTATCCACAGTCACGATAACCACGGCGTCATCCGTTGGGTTTTCAATGCGTAAATGTAAACACCTGGACGATCCTAACTTTATCGTCCCAAATGTCACAAACGGAGACCTTGAAAACTGAGCCAAGCTAAGAACTGGAACAGACGCACCATTTTCGTTGTTATTATGCCCAGTTGTGCTAGATGGTTTAAATGTCGGGCTGATATTTAAAACATCCGCTCTCGTAACTGAATGCGACATGTTCTCGTCTAGTCTTTCGCACTAATCATAGCAATAAACGTCGCAGAAACGACAGTGGACGCTGTTCAAGACCCTGACACAAATAACCAGACGCTATATTAAACAGTTCCTACAACGAGTGCAAGAAGCGATTTTGAATTAGGGTGTAACTGATTAGCCAATCACAGTCTTGAACGACATTTGCCTGTCCAATCGCAGGGGGGGAAACAACATCCATCCTATCATGTTTAAAGCTATGTTTAAACGCTAAAGCCACGCCTACAATACAGGAAGTTTGTGATATTTTCAGAACGCTTTTTTCTGGCAAATTTCAAATTCATACTCACAACAACACGTTAGCAAACCTTTTGTAATTAAATATTTAGTAATGATTTGCAATTGCCGTTTTAAAGTCTCTTTGTGCATTGTGTGTTTATCACGTAAAGAAGAAAATGCTTAACGAAAACCAGAAAAAAATAAAGTTTGCATACTGGTTTTGTAGTGTGCTAAAAGGATATTTGGAAGTGTGTTACATTAAGCATTAAGAACAAACCACAGTTTTAGTAATTTCACCAGTTACTGCTGAATATCTGTCACCTTACTTTATAACGTTATAACCTTGTCTAGTGCAATATCAAAACCATAACAAGCTGAGTAGTGGACTGGACAAATCTGGAATAGTTATTCAAATAGTTATTGTGTAATACATACTAATTTCAGGACTTGGCTGAATAGGAAGGTGAAGACAGTGTTTAATATTATGAATATTATAAAGTGTGATCTTATATTTAATTCCCCATTCCATAGAAATCTGGTTGCCTTCTAGATTCCAAAGTCATTCTTTAGAAATTGCCCCCATAAGTAAAATTTCTTTATATAACACTTTTTTAGCAAAAGCTGCAGATTGATTCAAAATAAAATAAATCAAACAGTCGTAATAACAACAAAAAGAAACTAGAACATAATATGATGACACTGTACATCAATGACAGACAAAACTAGATGGCGAAAGTTCGTGGGCGAACTTTGATGTTGGCTTAAAAAAGCGACCTTACTGGTGGGCCCCATGGGTATCACATGTCACCTCAGATTGCACCCGGGACCAAGCCTGCCGCATTTCGTGGCCGTAGGTCGAAAACTGACTGAGTTACGGTTATTTACCCGCCAGGGGTCCCAGTGCCCAGCCGGGGTCCAGAGGGGCCCCATGGGCATCACATCTCACCTCAGATTGCACCCAGGACCAAGCCTGCCGAATTTCGTGGCCGTGGGTAGAAAACTGACTGAGTTACGGTCATTGACCCGCCAAGGGCACCAGTACCCAGCTGGGGTCCACAATGGTCCCATGGGTATCACATGTCACCTCAGATTGCACCCGGGACCAAGCCTACCAAATTTCGTGGCCATAGGCAGAAAACTGACTGAATTACGTTCATTGACCCGCCAGGGGCCCCAGTGCCCAGCCGGGGGTCCAGAGGGGCCTTGTGGGCATCACATGTCACCTCAGATTGCTCTTGGAACCAAGCCTGCCGAATTTCGTGGCCGTAGGTCTAAAACTGACTGAGTTACGGTCATTGACCCGCCAAGGGACCCAGTGCAAAGCTGGGATCCAGACGAGTCCCATGGGCATCACATGTCACCTCAGATTGCACTTGAGACCAAGTGCAAAGGGGTAATATTTTGCGGTTAAAATAAATTATATACAAGAATAGCTCTTTCAACTCTTTCCAGTTTTTGTTGAATTTCTACAATGAATAGGAAAACGAATTACTCAGCAGATAATTTGGTGTTTAAGTGGTCAAGTTTGAATAAAGTTAAGATATTGTTATCAGAAAGGCAGAAAATGTACATATATTGTAGAGTATTGTTTACTTAGCATCACATCAGCATCAGTTTGAATTTGAGATAGGAGCAAGGTTATATAGATACTAGTCACCTCGTTTGCTCATTAGCTCATGTTTGAGCTAGGGACTATTATAACTTGGTTGATGTGTTTAGAGACTTTTTTGCCCAAGTTACTCACTGTTTGTGTGTATGACTTTCTGCTACTTACTTTTAACAAGCTCTAAATGACGTTTATAAGTGTATTTGCCTGTCCTATCATAAATAGTACTCCTTTGTTTGTCTGCCCAATATCTGTATATTCTCTCTAACCTATAACTATATAAACTGGTTCACATTCCTTTGTTGAGTCTCTGTTTCATCTTGGTGAGCTGATATGTTGCTTGTAATGCTATCTGTCAATGCATTTTTAGCTTCCATCAAACAAAATGTCAGGTCCATCATACCATCCTCTTAAATGTTACGACTTTTCCTTACAGAGGGATGTACTAGTACATCACTGTACTTTCTGTAGTTATTGTGAGTTTCCATAAATTAAAATGTGGTGGCAGTATTAAAGCCGTGTAGATGGCAGCGTTCCACTAGTGTTTTCAATGGTATTTCGGTGCACACAGTTTTCTTGTGGAAATACCCTTTATATTTACAGTAGCATAAAAATACTATGCAACTGTGGTAATGGTTGGTCACCGTCCATTTTAATCAACGTCCTGTTTCAAAGAATGTAATGCGGTCATTAAGTGGTGCATACTGCATAAAACTGATTTAATCAATTAAATGTTAGAATTGTTTGAACTCTGCATACACAGGCCAGATGTTTTCTAAACATGGGGATGGTACTTTGTCATCCAAGCACATTTAATCGCATTTTTATTCTACTCATGTTTTTTCATGGACAGTGTGCAGCACACAACTCAAAACAATTTTACAGATTAAGAATTACAGCTCTCTATGTGTAAGAAAACCCACTAACATCTTACATTTGAAGCTGTTCTGTACAGAGGAATCGGTTAAAATTCATCCAAGCTGATGTGCAGGACTGACACAATTACCAGAAACATTTAGTTGCAGTTATTGCTGGTCAAGGACGTGACACCAGGTACTGAAAGCAAAGGTTCACATGCTTTTGCCACTCACAGGTTTGTGTACAATATACATAGGGAATATTTGATCATTTCCCTCAATAAACAAATGACTAAATATAATATTTTGTTTTGTTTGTTTAATTGGGTTCTTTTCACAGACTTTCCACAGACCTCTGTACTAATATCTGTATGTATCTGTATGTAGTAGCTAATGTCTGGCCAGTGACCATTTCAGTCAACGTCCTGTTTTACAGAACCCGGTCCTTAAATGGCGCGTAATGAGTAATATTAATAAATGAATTTTAATGAAATTTAGCCCTACTTGTCTGTCTGTAATTTTTGTTTCCAATAACGGCTAATTTTCTTTAATGGTAATGGTAATGGTTCTTTAAAGGCTCATCATCTCATGCGTATGGAGAGCTCGCTGACTGCATGGTTTAGAAATGGTGAAAAAAAGACAACTGGTAGTTGAGACTATTTAAGTATTTTTCATTGATATATATTTTCTATTTTGTAGACTACTGTATTACGTGTTGTACTATGAGCACTATGAGTTGTGTTTATTTGTTCCGGAACCTTCTCATTTAACGCCCTCTCGCCGGATCACAGCACACTCGGTGTTCCCTACCTCATGTTTTACAAATTAACACTGCCTGTATCTTGTATAACTTGACGTGCTATGATCTGAAAATGTGACCCCTTTGGTGTTCCATACCCTTCGTTAGAATTCCGCACGAGAGGGGTCTGGCTGCAGACATGCACTCTCAGCCCCACATGCACTGCCAGACTATTCATGACGTCAGTGCACTGTCAGACAGGAAGAAGAAATACGTAGCGTTTATTGACCTTTATTGAAGAAGAGAAAGGAATACGGTAGCTTTAAGTGGATCATTCGTAATATTTGTTTGTGAATAATGATGTGTTTAGACAGCGATGTTTCAGCGCATGTGTAAATCACTGTATGCATTTGTGTTGTTGATTGGATGTTAGATTCGCTAATTTTGATTGTTATTAATAATAACGTTTTGTTGAGGATGTCTAGATAGCCGTTAGCTAACTGGCTAATGTAAGCGTTTCAGATGTCTTGTTGGATTGAGTGATACATACGTCACTAAAACAGGCTCTCTCTCTGTTAAAGTTCTGCAGTAGTAACTTTTATCAACAGCGAATACCTGCACTTAGACACGTGTCCTTTATTCAAACAACAAAGATACTGAACTAACAGATAAATGGAAAGTTCTATGCTGTTAATGCTCTGATACACTGTTTGCTTTTTCATTTCTGTTTGCTTTTAAAGATGCATCAGTCAATATTTAGTGCAGATACTAAATGTTCAGTGTGAGCCAAAGTGAGCTAAAGTGGGACTGAGCTAAAGTATATTTTATATTCACTACATTTAAAGTTTTATACTGTATTTAAAGGGCTTTGTCGTTTTACTTTTGACCAAAATGGCTTATAACTCAAGAAAATCCAGAAATCCAGTGTCTCAAATAATTAGAATATTTAATGTGATCAAACAGAAAACAATGCACAATACTGAAATGTCAAGCTTCTTACAAGTACTTTCATTTGTACACTCATTGTTTGGTTGGAGGTTGTTTACCATGAATTACTGCATCAGTGCAGCATGGCATGGAGCCAATCAGCCTGTGGCGCTGCTGTGAGATGCTATTAAAGCTCAGGTTGCTTTGATAGTGGCTTTCAACTCGTTTGTATTGCTGTGTCAGTGTTTCTTATCTTTCTCTTGACAATACCCCAAAGACTGTCTATGGGGTTCAGGTCCAGTAATATCATGGTCAGCAGATTGTTTGGTAGTACTTTTGGCACTGTGGGCAGGTGCTAGCTCCTGCTGGAAAAGGAAATCTCCTGGTAGATGGCTGCATTGACTTTGAACTTCATAAAACCAACACCAGCGGATGACATGGCCCTCCACATCATCACAGACCGAGGACACACAGACATTTATAAAACTTTCCAATATATGCACAAATGTAGAGAATAGTGTAGAGGCTACATTAAGAATACAGTTTTATACACAGCTCAAAATCTTTTACACTGCAATTTATTCATATTTGTGCAGAAGTAAATCACATTTAACATAAAATCTATACAAGGTAATATATGAAAATTAGAATGTATGAAAGCTTAACTTTGTACTGTAGATATAATGAAATTCAATAATGATACAGGGATGAGGGAAATTAAAAGTACCTCAAGCATATCGTCAGATTCGTCAGATTCAGATTTATTTGTCACATGCACAATTATACAAGGCATATATATATATATATATATATATATATGTGTGTGTGTGTGTGTGTGTGTCTGTGTGTCTGTGTGTGTGTGGAAAAAAAGTTTGTAAGAACTTAAATTGTTCCTGCAGTAGGATAACAGGGGATGTATACAGTCTACGGTCTAACCAGTCCAGTAGGAGGCGATAATGCACCAATACAGTATGCCAATCACCATAAACCCAAACGAAGAAGAATATGAACTTGATCGCGATCATACAAGCAATATATTATATTATTAATATATTATGTATATTGTATCAGTCTATGGGTGTGAATTCAGGCACACCCTCAGGCTCGGCGCCGCTATAACAGTGATAAGACTTGCCGAAACTGTGTTCACCTCAGTGGCTAAAGTTTCACTTTATACTCAGTTATGTTATGTCTTTATTTTTTTAACTTATTTCATGTCTTTATTGATAAAATAAAACCATTTCATAAGCATAAAAGAACCCATGTCGTTGTACCTGCCACGCTGACTGCGTTTGTGTCTGAGGTGCACGTGACGTCACCGCGGCTGAGAGTGCATGTGGCTGAGAGTGCATGTCTGCAGCCAGACTCTTTTGGGGTGTTCCGCACACACAGGCTACAACGACCATGAGTGCATCAACCGAACCACATTCAAGATGTTTCTTAAACATGGGCATGGTACTTTGTCAACCGAGGAGATTTAACTGCATTTTCGTTCTCCTGGTGTTACCTAACGCACAGTGGGCAGAACGTGAGTTGAAAGTTTTCGGAATTATAATATTTACATATAAAATATTTACAGCTAAAATGACAAACCATCTTTATATCCATATCAAGCGTTTTTGTCTCTGTAAGGATTCAGTTCTATATGTGTGCTCTGTTTGTGTTGTGGAGACATTTTCATGTCTTTGGTTTGTGCAGGTAGATTTATTTCCGATGGTCAGACGATTGAAAGGACTGTGACTGAAATATATGTGTGTGTGTTTTGTTTTGTTTTTTTTCTCAATAATGAGCTATTGGATACTCTTGGCAGTTTTTGATAAATAGTGTAGCATATAGATCATTCCTCAGTACATAGGTTTATTTAGACACTATTCACTGAAATGAGTTCTAACAAAAACTGTTCACGGTGTAAAGACTTGACAGCTAAATAAACGTGTGTAACACATACAACTATAAACCCACAAAACATAAACATGGCGCTTTAAGCCCTAATAATAAAGTAAAATAAACTGGCATGCTGGACCTGCAATGCACTAAATTTCTGATTAACGATGGGCAATTACATATTAGTGTACAAATTATAAATCTGAGTAACCATCTATTAGCCCATTTATGGAGTATCATATCACATTAGATTAATTTACAGTACAATGCATTTAAAAAGTAATCTGTAAAGAATCCCCAGTTAAACCTCTGTTTTTATATAATTTGCCTGGCACCCTCTTCATCTGTCAAGTTTGTCAAATCAGGATGTACAGTGGTGCTTGAAAGTTTGTGAACCCTTTAGAATTTTCTACATTTCTGCATAAATATGACCGAAAACACCATCAGATTTTCACCTAAAAGTAGATAAAGAGAACCCAGTTAAACAAATGAGACAAAAATATTATAGTTGGTCATTTATTAATTGAGGAAAATGATCCAATATTACATATTAGTGAGTGGCAAAAGTATGTGAACCTTTGCTCCCCCCGAAACCCCCCCCGCCCAAACCTCCCAAAAAAAACCTCAAAACTTTCCAGTAACTGTTGATCAGTCTTGCACACCGACTTGGAGGAATTTTAGCCCATTCCTCCGTACAGAACAGCTTCAACTCTGGGATGTTGGTGGGTTTCCTCACATTAGCTGTTCGCTTCAGGTCCTTCCACAACAT
The DNA here is from genome assembly GCA_025084515.1 of Ancistrus triradiatus. Taxonomy (NCBI): domain Eukaryota; kingdom Metazoa; phylum Chordata; class Actinopteri; order Siluriformes; family Loricariidae; genus Ancistrus; species Ancistrus triradiatus. The sequence continues at coordinate 1,045,812 of JAJAGP010000004.1, read as the reverse complement.
TTCGATTGGATTAAGGTCAGGACTTTGACTTGGCCATTTCAAACCTTTACTCTAATCTAATCTATTAAAAACTTTAATTTTTTGGTAGAACGACTTGTGTGCTTAGGGTCGATGTCTTGCCGCATGACACACCTTCTCTTGATATTCAGTTCATGGACAGATGTCCTGACATTTTCCTTAAGAATTCTCTAATATAAGTCAGAATTCATTGTTCCATCAGTGATGGCAAAGCCGTCCTACCCAGATGCAGCAAAACAGGCCCAAATCATGATACTACCACCATCATGTTTCACAGATGGGATAAGGTTCTTATGCTGGAATGCAGTGTTTTCCTGTCTCCAAACATAATACTTTTCATTTAAACCAAGAAGTTCTATTTTGGACTCATCAGTCCACAAAACATTCTTCCAATAGCCTTCTGGTTTGTCCATGTGATCTTTAGCAAATTGCAGAGGAGCAGCAATGTTCTTTTTGGAGAGCAGTGGCTTTCTCCTTGCAACCCTGTCATTCACACCATTGTTGTTCAGTGTTCCTCTGATGGTGGACTCATGAACAGTAACATTAGCCAATGTGAGAGAGGCCTTCAGTTGCTTAGAAGTTACCTTGGGATCTTTGTGACCTCGCCAACTATTACACACCTTGCTCTCGGAGTGATCTTTGTCGGTCGACCACTCCTGGGGAGGGTAACATTGGTCTTGAATTTACTCCATTTGTACACAACCTGTCTGACTGTGGATTGATGGAGTCCAAACTCTTTAGATATATTTTCGTACCTTTTTCCAGCCTGATGAGCATCAACAAGTCTTTTTCTGAAGTCCTTAGAAATCTCCTTTGTTTGTGCCATGATACTCTTCCACAAACACGTGTTGTGAAGAGTAGACTTTGATGGATCCCTGTTCTTTAAATGAAACAGGGTCCCCACTCACACCTGATTGTCATCCTATTGATTGAATACACCTGACTCAAATTTCACCTTTAAATTAACTGCTAATTCTAGAGGTTCACATACTTTTGCCACTCACTAATATGTAATACTGGATCATTTTCCTCAATAAATAAATGGCCAAGTATAATATTTTTGTCTCATTTGTTTAAATGGGTTCTGTTTATCTACTTTTAGGACTTGTGTGAAAAACTGATGACGTGTTAGGTCATATTTATGCAGAAATATAGAAAATTCTAAAGAGTTCACCAACTTTCAAGCAACACTATACTTGCCTGTTAGTCACGCTTGGATGCATGTGTATTTGTTGTATGAAAACGAGAACTGTATACTGAATACTGAATTTATGTGGGTATTAAGATTTAAACCATCATGAAAATGTCACCTTTAATGTGTATAGACACATTAATTTACAGAATAAATACGCATAACTGCCCCTCAAGGCACACTGTTAATAAAGTCTTGGGCTGTGAACAAGGATAAATGGAAATGAAAATGTTCCAACATGTCATGAAAAGCACTCAAGCTACCCTGAAACAAGCCCCTTTCCTACTGACTGGATGCTAACAATCACTATAGCAACCCTTTGTGGAATCAGTTGCCATGGTGGTCGAATGCTTTGTTTTGATGCTGAAGCTTGTAAATGTAACCTTGCAGGATTTAAAAGGACATTTGTTTTTTCAAACACTTAAAATTCAAAATTTTATAGAGGGTAGTTGGAGGAGTAGAGGATTTTCCATAAAATTTATATGTTTAATGAAATTATGCCAAATTACTGTTGTTTTTTTTAGTTTAATATATTGAAAGTAAAGGAACATTAAATTTGGCAAATGCAAAATTCCAACCCACAGCATACGCCATAAAAGCAACGGTTCCTTATTGCAAATGTCTTAGTTCATTAGAAATAGAAGCGGTACTGTTCAAGCCAAGAAAAAAAAATTGATAGACTATGAAATACAGATACTGAAATTTCTTTTTAAAAAGTGCTGTATTCTTATGAAATGAGGACTACATACTTTGGGACCATGATCCTTATCATTCCTTTAAAGATGTGACAATATGGCTTACAGCAAAGTGAAAGTCATGGTAAGTGAACTGCGAAAACATGTCCGAGCAGACCTAGTTCTGAGAAGCCCAAGCATTTGATTGATTCAAAATATAGTGCCACCAAATACGAAACTAATGTCAGCATTTCATCTACTGAAAACCTTTGGAGTGAGATCACTATCCTAAATACGAGAGTGCAAAATCAAAATACGAGAGCGCAAAATAATTTTAAATCGAGCAAAAACAATAACTGCACGCTTCAGCCACGGCAGCGTGTTTCAGTTCTATGCTCATTTCTGTTCTGTGCGCGTTTTGTAGATAAAACCCGGAAATACGTCAGAGGTTAGGGCTTGGTAGATCATTACTGGATCGCTATAGGAAATCGGCAGGAAAGAATAATATAGAGATTAATATAAAATGCAGGAAAGAAGATACTAAATGCATTATTAAAGCTAAAATGAAGGATAGATGTCAAAATCTATGGGCACAGAACAGACTGAAAGGCAGTTTTATAATATTAAAAGTATCGTTGGAAAGGGCAGGCATACAAACTGAAGAAAGCAAGAAGAGAGCATATTATCAAGAATGCGATCTGGACATACACGGTTAAACAAAACCTTGTTTTAATGAAGAAACATATTGAGGGCAACTGTGAAGACTGTAATAATTAAGAAACTGTAGAACACGTAATTCTTCATTGTCCTAAATATTATCAAGCCAGACAATGATTAATTTCACATCTTGAGGGAAATCAAATTAGATTGAAATTACATGACATATATCAAAAGTTTGGGCACTACTTATCAAACGTTTGCTGATTTTCTAAGTATGGCATATTTCAACAAATGTTTAATGCGCAGTATTTATTTGCTGAATTTAACATGTTGGAAGAATATACTATAAAATGTGACATCTGCAGATTTGGACACAGTGTCAGTCAGTACTTGGCAACTTGACAGAAACTACAGTGGACCAATAGGTGCCCAAATCTTTGCACTTGCAGCATTTTATGTTATTTTCTCCCCAGTATATTAAATTCAGCAAATCAGTGATGGTATTACATTAAAATTTAGACCTGTTTCCATTTTGAATTTAGAACGATCTTCCCAATTGTCAGGCCTAGTGTGTGAACATGTGATTTCATGTAAAGATGTCTGAAATAACTATGCATTCTCAGTAGATATAATGTATTTGAGATAATGTATATCTCAGTCGATTTCTGGTAGCTGTGCAGAGAACTGGCTGGACATCATGGTATGGTCCTTCGTTTGAATTAATTTCCCATTTTACATTTAATATTATAAAACTGTCTTCCAGTCTGTTCTGTGCCCATATATTTAGTCATTTATCCTACTTTTTATCTTTAATAATGCATTTAGTATCTTATTTTCTACATTTTACAGTAAGTCCTCGACTTACGACGCAGATCCGTTCCTAGGTGGCGTCGTAAATCGATTTTCGGTGTAAGTCGGAACATACGTACATACTGTACGTAAATAACATACTGTAAGCACTTATCCTATCCTAACACCTATCCTAACACAGTAATTATCAAAAAACGAGCCGCGTAACCGTGTATTCTTCCGCCGCGCACACCAAACACGAAGTTCACGTTATGATGTTTACGACGCAAAACCACTTAAGTGCGAAACAAGGCTTTATACAGTAAATGGGAGATGTGTCGTAACCACAAAACGTCGTAACTTGAGACCGTCGTAATCCGAGGACTACCTGTATATTAATCTCTATGTTATTCTTTCCTGCTGATTTCCTATAGCGATCCAGTATTGATCTACCAAGCCTTGACCTCTGACTTATTTCCGGGTTTTATCTACGAAACAAGCACTGAACTGAAAGGCGCTGCCGCAGTTGAAGCATGCAGTTTTTGTTTTCGCTCGATTGAAAGTGATTTTGCGCTCTCGTATTTAGATTTTGCACTCTCGTATTAAAGATGGTGATCTCACTCCATAAAAACCTGACACAATACATATCTTAAATAACTCTTAGCTAGTGTCTTGAAATGACCTTTTATAGAAATAAAGTACAAAGTATCCTAATTGCCTTAACACAGGAACTGTATGGTGACATGAGAAATGGAACATTTAGTTTATATTTCTCAAGCCTAGGTGTATGAAGACTTTGGCCTCAATTTTATGGAAAAAGAGAAGCATTTCTACAACACATCTTGGCAGCTGTTGGGATCGTTCTGTCATGCCTTAGGGTTGTGTGGCAGTTTCTTTATTTATTTGATTTATTTAACTTTACTTTCAGCATCAATGGCTGTTTACTGAAAGGCACAATGTTACATCAATACACAAGGTTACATCAAAACTAGGCATTCATACTTAGATCGGGACAATTTAATGAGTTAACCTCATGCAAGTCTTTGCACTGTGGGAGGAAACCACAGCATCTGGGGACCACATGGACATGGGGAGGACATACAAACTTCACACAGACAGAGTCCAAAGGTTGGAATCCGAACTGTGAGGCAACCACGCTAACCACTTCGCCACTGTGCCTCCTTGACGACACGTCATCCATAGCCAACCGGAGGAGGGAGGGAATTACTGCCCTCTGTTGTGGCCCGGGCATGGTGTAGCTACAGCAGATGACGGAAACAACTTGAGTGGAGCTGAAGCATTGGAACATCTTAGTGTGTGGGGCTGGAACTAGTACTGGAACACAAACTCGGAGAGAAAATGAATATGTAGTTGGTTGTTGTTAAGAGCACAGAGTCTATTAACAATCACTGATGGCATGTGTAGCATTGCGATTCCGGCAGCATTAGCTAGAAAGGGGAGAACCAGAAAGTACCACAGAAAAAGGGATCACATGAGACATCAGCGACCCACCTCCCCAGCAACCAACAAACTTGAGTGATCACAGTTGGGACGCAAGAAGACAGCAACCCAACATCCCAGATCACCATAAATCTCTTTGACTCTGAACCCCCAGCTCTGCCCTTAGTTTAAGGCAAGGATGCACAACTCAAGATCAAGAGGACCAAAGCAAACCCCAGATGTGGGTATTATTGAAAATATGTTGTTAGGTCTCATGCATGCTGTGGTTGCACGATTACCTAAAAATATTTTTGAAATAGAAATATTCTCCAAGGAAAATATTTTGGTAGACCATCTGAACTGGTACTGGCCATTATTTAGTAGAAATGGTAGACTGAACTGCATTGTTTTTTATTAAGGACAACAATAAGAGCAAAAGCATAGCAAAGTCTAAAATAATTTTGCTCTTGACGCATCCATAAATACATCTGGGAATATATTACACGTTTTTGTCCTTTATTTCATCAGGGAAGGTCAACAGTCTGAAATAGAGACTTCAGTCAAGAGATGATGACAATGGCTCTTACCAAAGCTTAATACAGGGCAGCTGATTATAGAATTATTCATGAACAGTACATATTACATCTGATGAGGTCCTGTTGACTTCTCATCAAAGCTCTGTTCTCCACATTTAATAGCTATGGTTGAAAATGTCAATGTCCCTGAAATTTATAGCTTGAATGTCAATGTCATTTGATTATTTGAATTAATGGTTTGTTTGTTAAAGTGGTTGTGATAGTAAACAAGGATTTTGACTGATCATATAAAACTGTGTAGAGTTTTTTTTAATGACAGAATTTTATTGCAAATAATGTGCCCATTGTCTTGTAGCGATCAGCTTCTGGTGTGCAGACTTGTCACTGCATCTTTGTTTCACATTTATGTGCAGCTCCACTGAAGAAGTCATCTCTGTGCCTGTCCAAGCCCTGCCAAAATGGTGCAGATTGTCGAGACGATCACTCTACCTTGTTCTGCCAGTGCCAGGTGGCAGGCCTATCCAGTCTGAAGTGCACATCGTCCAACACCCTCTGCCAACCTCCCATCTGTCAGGGAAATGCCACTTGCCAGTCTACTGGTGCCAGACCTTGGCAGTTAGCATGTAGTTGTGGGCCAGGCTTAACTGGACAGGCCTGTCACTCCAGTGCTAATCTGTGTGCCCAGAGGCTTTGTCACAAGAGAGCCCGGTGTCTAGCCATAGGTCAAAAGGGCCCTGGCTACATCTGCCTCTGCCAGCCAGGCTATGCTGGCAGTCGGTGTCAGAAAGAGGTAGACCAGTGTACTCCCAACCCATGTCATAACAATGCTATTTGCCGAAGCATGTCAAATGGGCCCAAATGCTTCTGTGTGCCAGGCTTCCAGGGTGAGCTCTGTGATATACAAGTGAATGAGTGTGCTTCCCAGCCCTGCATGAATGGAGCTACCTGCATAGACAACATTGGTTATTATGAATGCCTCTGTAAAGCAGGATACACAGGTGAGTGATTAAGTGATATACAGTACTGTCAGAGATCACCCATTCATATACAGGTACAGTGGTGCTTGAACGTTTGTGAACCCTTTAGAATATGACCTAAAACATCTTCAGATTTTCACACAAGTTCAAAAAGCAGATAAAGAGGACGCAGTTAAACAAATGAGACAAAAATATTATACTTGGTCATTTATTTATTGAGGAAATGAGTGGCAAAAGTATGTGAACCTTTGCTTTCAGTATCTGGTGTGGACCCCCAACCCCCCATGCAGCAATAAATGCAACTAAAAGTTTCGTAGAATGACTTGTGTGCTTAAGGTCGTTGTCTTGCTGCATGACCCACCTTCTCTTGTGATTCAGTTCATGGACAGATGTCCTGACATTTCCCTTTAGAATTATCTGATATCTGATCATTCAGAATCCATTGTTCCATCAATGATGGCAAGCTGTCCTGGCCCAGATGCAAAACAGGCCCAACGCATGATACTACCACCCCCATGTTTCCCAGGGTTCTTATGTTGGAATGTGCTGGCAGGGTTTTCCTTTCTCCAAACATAATGCTTTTCTTTTAAACCAAAAGTTCTATTTTGGTCTCATCTGTCCACAAAACATTCTTCCAATATCCCTCTGGTTTGGCCATGTGATCTTTAGCAAACTGCAGACGAGCAGCAATGTTCTTTTTGGAGAGAAGTGGCTATCTCCTTGCAACCCTGCCATTCACACCATTGTTGTTCAGTGTTCTTCTGATGGTGGACTCATGAACAGTAACATTAGCAAATATGAGATAGGCCTTCAGTTGCTTAGAAGTTACACTGAGGTTCTTTTTGACCTCACCAACTATTAAACGCCTTGCTCTTGTAGTGATCTTTGTCGGTCGACCACTCCTGGGGAGGTTGACAATGGTCGTGAATGTTCTCCATTTGTGCATAATCTGTCTGACTGTGGATTGGTGGAGTCCAGACTTTTTAGAGATGATTTTGTAACCTTTTCTAGCCTGATGAGCATCAGCAACTCTTTTTCTGAGGTCCTCAGAAGTCTCCTTTGTTTGTGCCCTGATACTCTTCCACAAACGTATTGTGAAGAGCAGACTTTGACTTTGACTCACACCTGACTGTCATCCCATTGATTGAAAACACCTGACTCTAAAGGTGAATCCCATTTCAGGGGCTGCATCCTTTGAAGGACGCGGTCTATGTGGTCTATGAAGGTGTGTGCTTGGAAGGCTGGGTAGACCGCAACGAAGACGGAACCGAAATGAGACGGTCTACTCTGCATTGGATTTCCTGTTTGCTTCACAGAACCACCCATCTGCACCCTATCACAAAACAGCAATAAGCGTTATAATAATGCAGCCAGAAATTTTGAGTTTAGTTTATATGCTCTTTTTGGTTTTTCAATTATTGGAGGAGACGCTTCACTGCAGGCGCTGCCATTCATTTTCCCTCAAGCAGTTTAATAAAAGTCTCAGTTTGCTCCTTGTTCCCTAAAACAAAACCAAAAAATGTTGCGCATTTGCTTTTTAACATTTACCTATTCGAGTTTTTTAATCCTTACATTTAATTAACATATATTCCTCAGCCAACCGTTCCCATATCCCTAAGTACCCCTCATGCGCAATGCACCTAGGGATATGGTAGGTCGCGAAGGATACATCGGATGTATCCTTCGTTTTCAGGGAAAAGAAGGACGCATTTGTCGGCCGCGTACGAAGGAGCCTTCGGAATGGGACAGCCTAGGCGCGCCGCTATGACGCAATCGGTCTTCAAATGCAGCCTTCGAAGGACGCAGCCCCTGAAATGGGATTCACCCTAAATTCACCTTCAAATTAACTGCTAATCCTAGAGATTCACATCCATTTGCGACTCACTAATATGTAACATTTGATTATTTTCCTCAATAAATAAATGACCAAGCATAATATTTTTAACTCATTTTGTTTAATCTTCATCCACTCTTTATCTACATTTAGGACTTGTGTGAAAATCTGATGATGTTTTAGGTCATATTTATGCAGAAATATAGAAAATTCTAAAGGGTTCACAAACTTAACAAGCCTCACTGTATGCGCCATTTAATGTCCATCCAATCAACATCTTAAACTTTAATGGCCGAGGTCTTACAGATTATAATAGAAATAAAAATCTGTCTTTTAGTTTTGGATATTGCAGCTGTAAACAGACTTCAAATGTCAAAGAAATACACCAGCGCTGCCTGGTGTATGATGTTAGATTATACAATACTGTACTGTAATTGTATCTGTAATTATTACAGATTCCTTTGTAAATTTTTTATTTATGCACTGGCAGTGCCTGGCAGTGCATTATTATGGTTGTGTCGCACTCTAGTGCAATGCGTTTTGCTGCTTGTGCCCAGCTAATCAAGGCTGTGGATCCACGTGGAGAGGCTGGAGTTAAATAGCAGAAGTCCATCATTCACTTAAAAGTTTACAACCTAACCGGCCATGTGCTTTCTTGCTCATTAGCTTACATTTAGACTAGTGACTAGTGACTGTTGTAACTCGGATGATGTGTTTAGAGATTTTTTGTGCTTCTATTTGTGTGTAAGTCTTTCTGCTACTTATTTGTAACAAGCGGTAAATTGTGTTTGTAAGTGCATGTGCCTGTCATATTGTAAATAGTACTCCTTTGTTTGTCCCCTCATTACCTGTATATTCTCTATAACTATATAAACTGGTTTGGATTCACTCGTTGAGTCTCTGTTTCTGGTTGATATTGATATCTGGTGTTGATATCTGGTGTTGTTTGTAATACTGTCTATCAATGCATTTTTGGCTTCCGTCAGACAAAAATGTCAGGTTCTTCATAGCTCTTAAGTGTTAGTTGTCCCATAGACAGGGTTGTGACAGTACATTTACTGTATTTTGTATAATTATTGTGAATTTCCATAAATTAAAGGTGTAGCATGTGTATAACAGTTTAGGCTTTGGACGGATGGTAGTGTTCCACTCGTGTGCATGCAGTTTTCTGAAAATACTTTTTATATTTACAATACAGTAGCCAGAAAAGACTATGTGACTGTAGTAATGTTTGGTCAATGTCCATTTCAGTCAACGTCGTGTTTCACAGAACTAACGTAAGGCGGTTGTTAAATAGGTGCATACCTGTATTTAATTTCTTAATGGTTATTATGTACAAACTATTCATTTTTAGTCAAAATGAGGGGAAAAAGCAGAACATACGTTTTTTAGGTATAGTGTTAATGCTTGTTGTAAAATTGTTTTCCAGAGGATATTTCATGATGTTTTAAAGTTTATTTGTACTTATCAGTATCCTTCATACCTCCTTCAACCGATTATAATATGTCCCCAAATTTTGCACTGATTATACATGTTTTCCAGGTTTTTGTCTATTTATTTCTAGCAGCTACATATACTTTCAGATCTGTAGCATTGAGGTTCTACTCACAATGAATGGATCAAAAGTAACACCTGTAGATTTTTTTTCAGCTCGAAAGCATGAGTGGAGCTTGCTTTCTCCATCCCTAAAAGATGAAAGCTTTTAGTACCTTTTATCTAATGGAGACAGCATTGGCTGTATAACTGGTCTTGCATGGTTGTAAGACGAGCAGGTGTGATGATTTCAAAGCTCAGTGGATGTATTTCTGGAGATGGTTGCATTTACGTTGGGATCCTGAACTATTACAGGTGCTGCTCAGTGATTTTATTTCTGTTAAGACAATGTCAGTCTTTTTCTAACTCTTTCACTGATGTGTTCTGATGCTTAGACCGCATGTACACTTAGTTCTGGACCACTGCTGTGAATGAAAACGTGTAGCCACTGCACTATTTAATTGACGTGGATGTTGGAAAGATTTCATTCTCTTATCGCACAAATACAAAAACTGAAAAATCCATATATCATTAGCTGATTTGAAATCCATCTGATTAAATGTGTGATTTTAAAAACATTTATAAAGCAATACATGGAACAATATATGTAAGTATGCTTTTAGTTTAAGAAATACATGTTTGAGATACCCTTTCAAATGTTCTATATTTTTGCATTAATATGCCCTAAAACCTAAAAAAGACAAAGCAAACCCAGTTAAACAAATGAGACAAAATTATTATACTTTGTCATTTACTTATTGTGGGAAATTGACCAATTTCTATATATCTGAGTGACAAAAGTATGTGAAATTCTAATATTAGCGGTTAATTTGACATTAGAGTCTGGTGTTTTCAGTGAATCAGTTGACAGTCAGCTGTGAGTGGGTGTCCTGCTGTAATTGAATAACAGGGATCTAATCTGATTTGATCTTATAAGTCTGATCTTCGCAACACATTGTGGAAGTGTATCATGGCACAAACAAATGAGATTTCTGAGGACCTCAGAAAAAAGAGTTGTTGATGCTCATCAGACTGGAAAAGGTTACGTAACCACAAAATTCCTCCAAGCTGATGTGCAGCACTGAGAACAGTTACCAGCTTTTCTTTTTTTTTTTTTCCAGCTGTTCCAACCAGGAGTTACCACGGCAGATCATACATCTCCATCTTGCCCTGTCATGAACATCCTCCTCTGTCACGCTAACCATCTGCATGTCGTCCTTCACAGTATCCAGAAACCTTCTCTTTGGCCTTCCTCTTCCTCTCCAGCCATGCAGCTCCATACCCAGTACCTTTCTCCCAATGTAGCCCTCATCCCTCCTCTGCACATGCCCAAGCCATCTCAGTCTTTCCTCCCTAAATTCCTACCTGTGTTGGTCCTCTAATAAACTAATTTCTGATCCTGTCCATCCTCGTCACTCCTAAAGAAAATCGCAGCATTTTCATCTCTGCCACCTCCAGCTCCCTCTCCTGTCTTTTTGTCAGTGCCACTGTCTCCAAGCCATACAACATAGCAGGCCTCACTACTGTCTTGTACATTTTCCCTTTAGGCAGATGCTCTTCAATCACAAAGTGCTCCTGCTACTCTATGCCACCCTCTCCACCTTGCCTGCACTTGCTTCTTCACCTCTCTACCATTACTTTGGACAGTTGACCCCAAGTATTTAAACTCCTCCACTCTCAACTCCAACCCATCATAGGGCACATACGCTCCAATTAACCTAATGTGCATATCTTTGTAGTCCAAAGTCAGTATTGAACCACTGGAGTAGTGACCAAGTATAATATTTTGTCTTGTTTGTTTAATCAAGTTCTCTTTATCTACTTTCAGGACTTATGTGAATAACTGATGATGTTTTAGTTCCTATTTAGTATCAGTCAGTTATATTTGACACAAACATCTGGGTACGTAGACAATGCAGCCCACTAGAATGTTTTCCTGCAAGAATTTTATCACTGAATGGATGCAAGAGTTTTATATAATGCCAAACGTTCACACACAAATACAATCATATACTTCATGCAATAAACCAATCCAAATATGGCTGAAGACATCATGGATACTTTTTTGACAGTGGGTCAAAAAAGTATTTGGTCAGCCACTGATTGCGCAAGTTCTCCTACTTAGAAAGATGAGAGTGTTCTGTAATTTTTATCATAGGTACACTTCAAGTATGAGAGACAAATGAGGGAAAAAAATCCAGGAAATCACATTGTAGGATTTTTAAAGAATTTAATTGTAAATGATGGTGGAAAATAAGTATTTGGTCAATAACAAAAGTTCCACTCAATACTTTGTAACATAACCTTAGTTGGCAATGACAGAGGTCAAACGTTTCCTGTAAGTCTTCACTAGGTTTGCACACACAGTAGCTGGTATTTTTTGGCCCATTCCTCCATGCAGAGCTCCTCTAGAGCAGTGATGTTTTGGGGCTGTCGCTGGGCAACACGGACTTTCAACTCCCTCCACAAATTTTGTATGGGGTTGAGGGTCTGGAGACTGGCTAGGCCACTCCAGGATCTTAAAATGCTTTTTACGGAGCCACTCCTTTGTTGCCCGAGCGGTGTGTTTGGGATCACTGTCACTGTCAATGCTGGAAGACCCAGCCACGTTCCATCTTCAATGCGGTCACTGATGAAAGGATGTTTTGGCTTAAAATCTCACGATACATGGCCCCATTCATTCTTTTCCCTTATCACGGGTCAGTTGTTCCTGTCCCCTGTGCAGAAAAACAGCTCCAAAGCATGATGTTTCCACACCCCCATGCTTCACAGTAGGTATGGTGTTCTTGGGATGCAACTAAGCATTCTTCTTCCTCCAAACACAACAAGTTGAGTTTTTACCAAAGGTTCTATTTTGGATTCATCTGACCACATGATATTCTCCCAGTCTTCTTTCTGGATCTTCCATATGCTCTCTGGCAAACTTCAGATGGGCCTGAGACATGTACAGGCTTAAGCAGGAGGACACGCCCTGGCACTGCAGGATCTGAGCTCTCTTGCGTAATGGTGTTACTGATGGTAGCTTTTGTTACTTTGGTTCCAGCTTTCTGCAGGTCATTCATCAGGTCCCTCCGTGTAGTTCTGGGATTTTTGCTCACCGTTATCTTTATGATCATTTTGACCCATGGGATGAGATCTTGCATGGGGCCCCAGATCAAGGGACGTATCAATGGTTTTGCATTTGCTTTCCACTTTCTTACAATTTCCCCCACAGTTGATTTATTCACACCAACCTGCCTTGCCTATTGTAGATTCACTCTTCCCAGCCTGGTGCAGGTTCTACAATTATCTTCCTGGTATCCTTCTTTCGCTTTTTTGATCTTGGGCCATGGTTGATTTTTGGAGTCTGATTGTTTGAAGCTGTGGACAGGTGTGTCTTTTATACAGATAACGAGGTCAAACAGGTGCCGTTAATATAGGTAAACGAGTGGAGGACAGAAGAGCTTCTTAAAGAAGAAGTTACAGGTCTGTGAGAGCCAGAAAGCTTGCTTGTTTGTGGGTGACCAAATACTTATTTTCCACCATAATTTACAGTTAAATTCTTTAAAAATCCTACAATGTGATATCATGGATTTTTTTTTATTTTGTCTCTCATAGTTGAAGTGGAGGATGAATAGCACTTTCTCTGATGTTGCAGGTGCCAGCTGTGAAGTTGAGATCAATGAGTGTCTGTCCCAGCCTTGTCTTCATGGTGGGAGCTGCCATGACCTCATCAGTGGCTTCTCATGCATCTGTCCTTCTGGGTTCCAGGGGCATCGCTGTGAAATTGATGTTGATAATTGCAGAAGCCATCCGTGCCAGAACGGGGGTTTGTGCATTGATGGACTTAATAGGTACGATACATTTGTATTATTTACATTGGCCGATTTTAAATATGTGAAAGATGAATAGCCAGAAAATCATTTCAGGTAACCTTTACAGGTCTTCAGTCACCACTTTGTGATCAAGTCTTTTTTCTAACAATGCCATAAATACATGATGTAGTTCTATGTGACATTTCTAATATCTAACTTCTTTTAAAAGAGCTGTCTGCAGATTCAATCTGGCTTTTGATTGGTGTTGATAGATCACATATTAACATCAAAATTAAGTAAGATAAACATATACAGTGGTGCTTGAAAGTTTGTGAACTCTTTAGAATTTTCTATATTTCTGCATAAATATTACCTGAAACATCATCAGATTTTCACACAAGTCCTAAAAGTAGATAAACAGAACCCATTTAAACAAATGAGAGAAAAATATTATACTTGGTAATTTATTTATTGAGGAAAATTAACCAATATTACATATTAGTGAGTGGCAAATGTATGTGAACCTTTGCTTTCTGTATCTGGTGTGACCATCCTGTGCAACAATAACTGCAACTAGGCGTTTCTTGTAACTGTTGATCAGTTCTGCTAACCGGCTTGGAGGAATTTTAGCCCACTCCTCCGTACAGAACAGCTTCAATTCTGGGATGTTGCAGGGCTGGGAATTCTCTGATATAATTCAGAATTCATTGTTCCATCAATGATGGCAACCGTCCTGGCCCAGATGCAGCAAAACAGGCCCATACCATGATACCACCACCACCATGTTTCGGAGATGGGATAGGGTTCTTATGCTGGAATGCAGTGTTTTCCTTTCTCCAAACATAGCGCTTTTCTTCTTAAACCAAAAACCTCTCTTTGGTCTCATCTGTCCACAAAACATTCTTCCAGTAGCCTTCTGGCTTGTCCACACAATCTTTAGAAAAGCAGAAATGTTCTTTTTGGAGAGCAGTGGCTTTTTCCACTGACTTGGTGGAGTCCAAACTCTTTAGGTTTTGTAACCTTTTCCAGCCTGATGAGCATCAACAACTTTTTTTCTGAAGTCCTCAGAAATCTCCTTTGTTCGTGCCATGATACACTTCCAGAAATATGTATTGTGAAGAGCAGACTTTGCTAGATCCCTGTTCTTTAAATAAAACAGGGTGCCCGCTCACACTTGATTGTAATCCCATTGATTGAAAACACCTGACTCTAATTTCACCTTCAAATTAAGTGTTAATCCTAGAGGCTCACATACTTTTGCCACTCACTAATATGTAATATTGGATCATTTTCCTCAATAAATAAATAAATGACCAAGTATAATATTTTTGTCTCATTTGTTTAACTGGGTTCTCTTTATCAATTTTTAATACTTGGGTGAAAATCTGATGATGTTGTAGGTCATATTTATGCAGAAATATAGAAAATTCTAAACAGTTCACAAACTTTCAAGCACCACAATTTTTTTTTGTTTTATAGTCAAACTGCAGTTGCTGTCTTTTAGAATATTTTTCCATTCATATTCATATAAGCATAAGGTCATCTTCTGCAGATTCTGATATACAGGCTGATCTGGCATAGGATTCCAGTCAGGGGAGTATGACACTGCAACAGTAGCCCCTACCCAGCCCTGCAGTAGACTGTCATCCTGGTATAGGGCACACTTTTACCTGTGCCCTGTGATAGAGCCCTTGAGACCCTGTCCATGAAAAAAGTGAAAACAATTATTAACTGGATACAATGAACAAGGTTTTTGAGAAACCCAGAGCATTCATGGTGCACATCCAGAATACACACAATGCACACTGAGTGGAAACACAGAGGAGTTAAGGAGCATTACCTTTATAAATTAGTATATGTATTTGTGGTTGTGGTTTTGAGTAAACAAAAATCATATTTCTTTTTATATTTGTGTGTGTTTTGTGATGCAATGTGTCACTATAATGTGTCTAACTGAAAAACATCAGGTCATATTGGCAGGATTTTGCTGAAAAAAGACACCTAGCACTTGCATGGCAAGTAATTTAAAGGTCTTATATATAGCCCAAAATATCCCGAGACCCCTAAGAGTTGCATATAGATCAAAGTTTGGAGTGATTTGGCGAAGTAATGTGTTTTTTTTCTTTCCACTCATACAGTTACAGCTGTGACTGTTCCCAGAGTGGCTTCTCTGGCTTGCACTGTGAACTTCCTCCACCACCATGCTGGTCTCAACCCTGTCTCAATGGCGCCACCTGTATCAACAATGCAAACTACAGTTGCAAAGGTTTGCCAGTTAGCCATGACACAAATGTGTAATAGCATGCCTGTGCTGTTGTTTTGTTGCCCAAAAAGGTTTTGTAAGCAGGATTCCTACTTTGTACACAGATATTCTCACCAATGTAGAGTCATCTCCAGAATTACTGGCACTTTTTTAAGCCTCGGGCATAAACAATCATATCTAATAAAAGTACATATAAGGATATATATGTTCCTCAGAAATGTTAAATACCTTACCATTTATCTAAGAGAAATCACCCCTAGAAATGTGTTTTTCTGAATAAAAAAAAAAAAATAATAATAATAGTTTGCATATTTGAGGAAAATTATGTGTTTTCATTGCGCTCAGTCTCCAGGAACTCCATTATTGTCTGTGGCTACTTCCTGTTTCCCAGGAGTATGAATGGGGTATTGCACATGCCACTCAGGGCATGTGCAATACCCAACTACTACCTCACTGCTGTTTTTATAACTACCGGAATGTATATTTGTATATAATTTTTCTACTTCTATTGTTAATTATTGTATGTGTAAGCATCGTAGGATTGTTACTCAATTTCGTTGTACACTGTGCAATGACAGTAAAGGCATCTTATCTTATCTTATTTTTACACATGTAAAAAAAATAATCCAAAGCCCTGTCAACATAAATGAGACATAGGGTTGTTTACCTACACAGAGTAGAAAATGGTTAAGAAAACAATAGTCAGAAATTACAAATAAATTCCATCAGGGTGATAATAAAGTCATACTACCCAATACAAAGGACTGAATACAAAGGCGAGCAACTAATATCCATTGTCATATGATGATGGATCATAGATACTTTGGGGATGTTTTGCTGCTAGTGGTCCTGGGGCTCTTTTGAAAATCAGTATTATAATGAATTCCACTAAATATCAGGTGACTTTAGCCCCAAACATGTTGAAAATATACTATTGCCAGAAGGCTCAAACTTGTGTGGAATGTAATGACCTTAAACACACATAAAACAAACAAAATGCAGACATAAATGGTTGGGGATCACAAAATCAAAAGTTTTCCAGTTGCCATCTCAGACTACAGATTTTAAAGCAAGAACTTGGGGGGTCTCCATTAGCCAAGACCCAACAATATCAAGGAACCGGAAATGTTATTAGTAAGAGTTCTGCAAGCATCACTAAAGAGTGTCAGTAGCGGTCATTCTCTGCAGAGAAAGCTTCAACACATATTTATAATGGGGAAAAGGGTTTTATTTGTTTGAAATCTGTGAAATTCTGGAATCGGTTGTACATGGTGCACAATCAAATTTGCTTTTCACAGATTAGATTTGCTAACATGTTGACTGTTTTGGTGCAGATGGAGTGTTATTCCAGGTGATCATTGCTAGGACCTTACCTCCAAATCTCTGACTGATAGTACGTGGTGTTACGTCTTGGTCTTAGCCACGCAGACTATATGCACAACAGCCCTGACTTATTTCTAATTATTCCTGGGTTTATAGCACAAGAACAACATGCCAAAAGTCAGTTTGTGCACAGTCAATGCACAAAAACATGCACAGTAAATTTATATCACACTTCACATTTTATGTTCATTGACCAAAAAATAACACAGCCAGTTAGAAATTACAGATTGCTGCTAATCTTGGCATGCAGTTCTGTTACAGACGGATATGTAAATGATTACAGTTGTGGTCTGATTATACACTGGGTCTTGTCAACAGAGGGTGTAAAAGTGCTTCCCTTGCTGCTCTATAAAATGGACCTCAGATGCTACTTTTGGGTAGTGTACCTCTTTGTGAGAGATTGTTGACTGCTAGACCTGCCTCTACGACACTCAAAAACATTTTGCCCAGTTGACAGACTTTAGGAGAAGGTGCTATATTGGACTGAGAAAAGCACGTCATGCTCATCATCTAAGCCGTTCTGGCCTACCTGTTAGGAGGTGTTGGGAGCAGTGGTTCCATGAGGGCACACACGCACATGGCAAAAAGGCAGGCCACTAGTAGAGAGGATCATTTGATCCACCGACAAGCACGAGCAGCTCCCACAGTTTCATTGTCCACCATCCAGACACAGGTGGCACCTTCACTAAACACCCCTGTGTCTGCCTGGACCATTTCCAATTGCTTAGCAGAAATAAATTTGTTATCACTGTGGCCATTACATGTACTGCCATTGACAGCCAGCCATCGTCATCTTTGTTTGCAATGGTGTTGTGAATGAGAAACCTGGACTGGTATGGTCTGGAATTGTATCGTCTTTAATGATGAATCCAGGCTCTGTCTGCCCCATCGACTGGTGTGATGGATGAGAATCTACAGGCCCAGCTGCAATATCTGTGGGCGGATGTGCCACAGGATACCATACAGAACCTATTTGCCTAACCGTATGTATATCATATTGTAACCATCTTTTATACAGGCTAGAGGTGGCCTAACAGGGTAACTAGAGCCTTCATTCAGTTGTACAGTTTTTCCTAATAAACTTGTCCTTTTGCTCTAATAGTGTAATCTCATACATGTAACACCATTACATTCACACACAAAGTTTCATTCGATTCCAACAACTCCTTCTTTTTAAGTTATTTTTTTGTCAATGAGTGTAGTTGAGTTGCACTCCAGAATCACCTAACTGGTGAGCAGTCAAAGATAATATATACTTCATTAGCAATGCTAAGTGAGGACTTTAAAGGCAATGGTTCTGGTCTGCTGATTAGGCTACCGGCAATCAGTTAGCAAGTTCTTGGTGGTTTGCTTGGTCCTCTTGTCTTGTGATGACTGCTCAATTTTCACTGCATTTGACTGGGGTTTACAGTGGTGCTTGAAGGTTTGTTAACCCCTTGAATGTTCTATATTTCTGCATAAATATGACCTACAGTGGTGCTTGAAATTTTTTGAACCCTTTAGAATTTTCTATATTTCTGCATAAATATGACCTAAAACATCACCAGATTTTCACACAACTCCTAAAAGTAGATAAAGAGAACCCAGTTAAACCAATAAGACAAAAATATTATACGTGGTCATTTATTTATTGAGGGAAACGATCCAATATTACATATTAGTGAGTGGCAAAAATATGTGAACCTTTGCTTTCAGTATCTGGTGTGACCCCCCTGTGCAGCAATAACTGCAACTAAACGTTTCCTGTATCTGTTGATCAGTCCTGCACATCGGCTTGGAGGAATTTTAACCCATTCCTCCGTACAGAACAGCTTCAACTCTGCGATGTTGGTGGGTTTCCTAACATTAACTGCTTGCTTTAGGTTCTTCCCCAACATTTCGATTGGATTAAGGTCAGGACTTTGACCTGGCCATTCCAAAATATTAACTTTATTCTTCTTTAATCATTCTTTGGTAGAAAGGCTTATGTGCTTAATGTCATTGTCTTGCTGCATGACCCACCTTCTCTTGAGATTCAGTTCATGGACAGATGTCGTGACATTTTCCTTTAGAATTCTCTGATGTAATTCAGAATTCGTTGTTCATCAATGATGGTAAGCCATTCTGGCCCAGATGCAGCAAAACGGGCACAAACCATCATACTACCACTATCGTTTTTCACAGATGGGATAACGTTCTTTTGCTGGAATGCAGTATTTCCTTTCTCCAAACAGAACACTTTTCTTTTAAACCAAAAAGTTGTATTTTGGTCTCATCTGTCCACAAAACATTCTTTGAATAGTCTTCTGGCTTGTCTACGTGATCTTTAGCAAACTGCAGATGAACAGCAATGTTCTTTTTGGAGAGCAGTGGCTTTTTCCTTGCAACCCTGTCATGCACAACATTGTTGGTCAGTGTTCTTCTGATGGTGGACTCATGAACATTAACATTAGCCAATGTGAGAGAGGCCTTCAGTTGCTTAGAAGTTACCCTGGGGTCCTTTGTGACCTCGCCAACTATTACACACCTTGCTCTTGGGGTGATCTTTGTTGGTCGACCACTCCTGGGGAGGGTAACGATGGTCTTGAATTCCCTGCATTTGTACACAGTCTGTCTGAATGTGGATTGGTGGAGTCCAAACTCTTTAGAGATGGTTTTGTGACCTTTTCCAGTCTGATGAATTCAGAAATCTCCTTTGTTTGTGCCATGATACACTTCCACAAACATGTGTTGTGAAGAGCAGACTTTGATAGATCCCTGTTTCTTAAGTAAAACAGGGTGCCCACTCACACCTGATTGTCATCCCATTGATTGAAAACACCTGACTCTAATTTCACCTTAAAATTACTGCTAATTCTAGACGTTCACATACTTTTGCCACTCACTAATATGTAATATTGGATTTTCAATAAATAAATGACCAAGTATAATATTTTTGTCTCATTTGTATAACTGAGTTCTCTTTGTCTAGTATTAGGACTGAAAATCTGATGATATTTTAGCTCATTTATACAGAAATACAGAAAATTATAAAAGGTTCATGTAAAGTGACATGTAAAGAGTATATATGGAAGTATGTTACAGGACTGACACAGTTTGTCTTTTGTTTTCTGTGTAATCTGAATAGTTTAAATGTTGTCAGGTGTATGTGTCATTGGATTTAGCCTTGAGAAAACAACATGCTACTAAGAATTTTATTTAAATTCCTCATGATAATAAAATGACTTTTATTTGAAAATCCATATCAGTTTGGAATGAACAAGTCTAAACAAAAAGCCATGCAAAAAAAGCGGTAAGAAAAACTTATTCCTAAAATAGACCCAAGCAGGCTCTTGACTTTATTAGTCCATATTAAATATTTTACTCTCTGCAGCTGCCACCTCATTTCTTTTACAGTGAATGATCAAGCTCACTGCAAATCGTTCTGCCAGAATATTCTGCGTGTTTGGAATGTATTGAACAAATCACAATTTCAGTATATTAATTTATTTGTATTTTCCCCTGAAACAATGTAATACTCAAATATTTTCTTACTTCTTCTTTAGGGACTGTCAGCTCATGTCCTAAACTAGAACTTTTACACATGGAAGAGAAGGCTGTAAAAAGAGATGCAGTGCAATTATTATAGTAGGAAGAACTGCACTTTCACACGAAACACTTGTAGAGGCAATTAATACAAAAAAGTACAGTTAAATAAAAAGATATGTTTTGCAGCTAATTCTTTAGTTGCTCCACCTGCATTAACACTAAATACCATAACTTTCTATTTGGGTTGTTTCTTAGGCGTCGGTGAGGAGGACACTGATGATTGTGCTTCCCTACCGTGTCCGAATGGAGGATCGTGCCAACATGCTCTAACCAGGTACAGATGCTGTTGCACTCCTGGCTACACAGGCCCCCAGTGTCAAATGAACACAGCTTTCACATTTAAATCTGCTGGAAACCACCTGAGCTTTCAGACGCCGCTTATGACTGCTGAGGCCATGGGTAAGGTCATCCTGAGCTTCCGCACAATGCTTAAAAACTCTTTGCTGTTCAAGAGAAGGACAGAAGGATCCACGCTCACCTTGGAGCTGTTGGAAGGCCATTTGAGCTTATGCATTAGAAAGGAAGTAAGGGTGGACGGTGCCAGCTGGACACTAGCACTGCCTCAAGACGTGGTCAATGGAGACTGGCACACAGTAGAGGTGATGCTGGATGACGATCGGCTGCTTCTTTGCCTGTTTTACTCATGCCAAAGCAAGAAATGTTGTGTAGAATCTGAAGTGGAGATTGGTACTTTGGGATTGAGGTCATCAGAACAGAGCTTTGTATTTGGACAGAATATGGAGGAAGCAAATTCTAGCTCATTTATTGGCTGCATGAGAGACATTTCTGTTGACTCAAAGCCTTTTATTCCAGAAGTTGGATTAAATGCTTCAGTTGTGAATGTCACACTTGGATGTAATCACTGCTTAGAAGAATCATGTAAAAATCAAGGCACATGTGTCAACCAGAAGCAAGGCCACCAATGTGAACATCAATGGCAATACAAGGGTTACAACTGCACTGAAGGTAAATCCCACATTAAATGCTTTTCCACTATCTTCCGTCTGCAAAAATCACATTCAGATCTTAATGATTTCTTGTAACTACTACAGGGATCATCTTTCTAGTACTCTGATCTATCACTCTGTTGAAGGGTTCTCTGTTTTGGCTTTGAATAACTTCGCAGGCAGTTAGCAGAGTTACCTCTCAGCTTAAGTGTCCCCGGTTCGATCCCAACCTTACACTCTGTTTATGTGGAGTTGTTGACATGTGCATAAATAGCCATTGATGCTGAAAGTGATGTTAAAGAATCAAATGAACAAACAAATAACCTTGCTCTGCATGTCTTGGTCCCACAGGTGTTCCTGTTAACTGGGAATCTGTGTTAATTCCCATATTTCATTTTTATAGGGTTTGAATGTGTGTGAAAATACGTGTGAAAGTCTATTTAAACAGGAATTTACTATAAAATCAAGTAATGCAGTAATTGATATACAGTCACTGACAAAAAGTAACTTACCAAGAAGGAGTTCTTGGTAATCGAATGAAACTTTATACAGTGGTGCTTGAAAGTTTGTGAACCCTTGAGAATTTTCTATATGTCTGCATAAATATGACGTAAAACATCATCAGATTTTCACACAAGTCCTAAAAGTAGATAAAGAGAACCCAAGTAAACAAATGAGACCAAAACATTATACTTGGTCATTTATTTATTGAGGAAAATGATCCAATATTAAATATTAGTGAGTGGCAAAAGTATGTGAACCTTTGCTTTCAGTATCTGGTGTGACCCCCCTGTGCAGCAATAACTGCAATTAGGGTTAACGTTAGGGTTAGGGTCAGCATTCTTCTTCCTCCAAACTTTGAGGAATTTTAGCCCATTCCTCCGTACAGAACAGCTTCAACGCTGGGATGTTGGTGGGTTTCCTCACATTAACTGCTCGCTTCAGGTCGTTCCACAACATTTCGATTGGATTAAGGCCAGGACTTTGACTTGGCCATTCCAAAACATTAACTTTATTATTTTACCATTCTTTGGTAGAATGACTTCGTGTGCTTAGGGTTGTTGTCTTGCTGCATGACCCACCTTCTCTTAAGATTCAGTTCATGGACAGATGTCCTGACATTTTCCTTTAGAATTCTCTGATATAATTCAATGATGGCAAGCCGTTCTGGCCCAGATGGAGAAAAACAGGCTCAAACCATAATACTACCACCACCATGTTTCACAGATGAGAGAAGGTTCCTATGCTGGAACGTTTTCCTTTCTCCAAACATAATGCTTTTCTTTTAAACCAAAAAGTGGTATTTTGGTCTCATCCGTCCATAAAACATTCTTCCAAACTGCAGACGAGCAGCAATGTTCTTTTTAGAGAGCAGTGGATTTCTCCTTGCAACCCTGCCATGCACACCATTGTTGTTCAGTGTTCTTCTGATGGTGGACTCATGTATATTAATGTGAGAGAAGCCAATGTGAGAGAAGCCTTCAGTTGCTTAGAATTTACCTTGGGGTCTTTTGTGACCTCACAAACTATTACATGCCTTGCTCTTGGAGTGATCTTTTTTGGTTGACCACTCCTGGGGCGGGTAACAATAGTTTTGAATTTCCTGCATTTGTACACAATCTGTCTGACTGTGGATTGGTGGAGTCAAAACTCTTTAGAGATGGTTTTGTAACCTTTTCCAGCCTGCTGAGCATCAACAACTCTTTTTCTGAGGTCCTCAGAAATCTCCTTTGTTCGTGCCATGATACACATCTACAAACGTGTTGTGAAGAGCAGAATTTGATAGATCCCTGCCCACTCACAGCTGATTGTCATCCCACTGATTGAAAACATCTACTCTAATTTCACCTTCAAATTAAGTGCTAATCCTAGAGATTCACATACTTTTGCCACTCACTAATATGTAATATTGGATCATTTTCCTCAATAAATAAATTAACAAGTCTCATTTGTTTAACTGGGTTCTTTTTATCTACTTTTAGGACTTGTGTGAAAATCTGGTGATGTTTTAGGTAATATAGAAAATTCTAAAGGGTTCACAAACATTCAAGCACCACTGTATGTATGAATGTAATGATGATATATGTAACAGATTACAATATTAGAGTGAAATAATAAGTTTATTGGGGAAAACTGTAGAGGCTGTAGCACCCTGTTTGGCTACCTCTAGATTGGATACAACTCCAAATCAGAAAAAGTTGGGATGGTGTGAACAAAGCTAATATAAAATATATACAGTGTTTCCTACATTTTCTTTTACTTTTATTTTATTGCAGACAGCATGAACCCAAGATATTTCAGTTTTTTTCTGGTCAACTTCAGTTCATTTGTTAATAAACATCCACTCCTGAATTTCAGGTCTGCAACACATTCCAAAAAAGGAGCAAAGATAGGCAGAGGATCTCCAGTTTATCAACAAATGTGTAATAAAATCATTGACATGTTTAAAAACAATGTCCCTCAAAGAAAGACTGGAAGAGACTTAAATATTTCTACCTCTACCGTGCGTAATATCATTAAAGAGTTCAAGGAATCTGGAGGAATTTTAGTGTGTAAAGGGTAAAGGGACAAGCCTAAACTGAAGAGGCATGATTTCTGATCCCTCAGACGGCACTGCATCAAAAAGCTGATAGAACCACATGGGCAAGGGGTTACTTTATCAAACCTTTATCAAGCACTACAATACAGAGTTACATTCACAAATGCCACTTAAAATGTTACTGTGCAAAAAAGAACACTTATGTTAACTATGTCCAGAAGCAGCGTGTCGACTACTCTGGGCTTGGAGGCATCTGGGATGGACCATCACACAGTGGAAACATGTATTATTTTCAGTATTCCAGATCTTTTTTGGAAGAAATGGACGCTGTGTTGTCACTGTGATGCATGACTTCCGGCTTGCATCACTCTGATAAACCCCCCTCTGTCTTCTTCTTCTTCTTCCTCCACAGCAGGTGTGGCTGAAGCCACCTGCTGGTCTTTTCTATAAATATCTCAGTTTCTGTGCACCTCTTTGTCTTGCATTTTCACTCACATGGTTGTCTTGGCTCCTGCACGTTCCCGTCTCCTTGCCTGGTTGGATTCTTTGTCTTTTGTCTGGTTAGCGGGCTTTTCTGGTCTCTGTCTCAGTGTGTTCTTGTTTCATGTGCTTGATGTTATTCAGTTTCGTTAGTATTCATTGTAGCTTCTTTGTTTGGTTATAACCTGTTAGCATTTGTTAGTTTGTTCATCTCCTTTTGTAGTGTCTTGTCTGTTTGTATTTAATGTTTGCCTGTTAGGTTTGTCCATGTGTTCGTGTTTCTGTTTGTATCTTAGTTAGCTTTAGCATATTAGCTTTTTGTTTGTGCCTCATCGTGTGTTATTGTCCTGTTTGTTTTTCCATTGTTAGCATTAGCACCTATTGTTAGCCTCTGTTATGTTTAGCTTCTTTATGTTTGTTACCATTGTTAGCTTCATCCAAAGATGAAAAGAACTATCCAGACTTTTATCAGCTACAAGTCCAAAAGCCAGGCTCTGTCGTGGTATGAGGCTGTGTCAGTGTTCTTTGCAAAGGTCATTTGCACTTCTGTGATGGCTGCATTTATGCAGGAAAGTACACTGAGATTTTAGAGCAATATAAACTGCCTTGAAGACAATATCTTTCAGAGGGACATCCATGCATTTTTCAACAAGGCAATGCAAAACAAGCCAAATCAGAAAACGTTAGGACTGAAATATATAAATCCCTTCCAGGCTTTTTTTGAGGTACATTGTTTTTAAACATCTCAGTCATTTTCTTACACATTTGTTGATAAACTGTTGATCCTCTGCCCATCTTTACTAATCAAAGACTCAGCCTTTCGCAATGACTGCTTTTGTACCAAATCATGATTATAATCACCTGTTGACATTACCTGTTTGAAATCACATCATTATTTAGTTTTTTTTACCCCACTACCACCCCTAAATTGTCCCTGTCCCATTTTTTTTTTCGGGAATGTGTTGCATTCCTGAAATGCAGGAATGGATGTTTGTTAATTAATGAAATTAAGTTGATCAGAAAAATCTGAAACACCTTGGGTTCCTACTGTCTGCAATGAAATAAAAGTCATAGGAAATGTAAGGAACACTGCATATATTATTTGTATTTCCATACCATCCCAACTTTTTCTGATTTGGGGTTGTATATTTATTTCTGTAGGTTTTGACATTTTAGCTCATTTTGGAGTCTACTTTAAAGGTCCAAAACCTTTGCCTTAAAGATTGGTAACTGGATTTTTCCATATTCAGCATTGGTTCAGGGACAGATACAGTGGGGAAGAAAAGTATTTGGTCAGCCACTGATTGTGCAAGTTCACCTACTAAGAAAAATGAGAGAGGTCTGTAATTTTCATCATAGGTACACTTCAACTATGAGAGACAAAATGAGAAAAAAAATCCATGAAATCACATTGTAGGATTTTTAAAGAATTTACTTGTAAATTATGGTGGAAAATAAGTATTTGGTCAATAAATTTGGTTCAACTTAATACTTTGTAATATAACCTTTGTTGGCAATGACAGAGGTCAAACGTTTTCTGTAAGTCTTCACCAGGTTTGCACACACTGTAGCTGGTATTTTGGCCCATTCCTCCATGCAGATCTCCTCTAGAGCAGTGATGTTTTGGGGCAACATGGACTTTCAACTCCTTTCACACATTTTCTATGGGCTTGAGGTCTGGAGACTGGCTAGGCCCACTCCAGGACCCTTGAAATGATTTTTACGGCACTCCTTCGTTGCCCGAGCGGTGTGGTTTGGGATCATTGTCATGCTGGAGACCCGCCATGTTCCATCTTCAGGTGCTCTCACTGATGGAAGGAGGGTTTTGGCTTTAAAATCTCATGATACATGGCCCCGTTCATTTTTCCCTTAATCAGTCGTCCTGTCCCCTTTGTAGAAAAACAGCCCCAAAGCATGATGTTTCCACCCCCATGCTTCAAAGTAGGTATGGTGTTCTTGTGATGCGGCTCAGTATCCTTTTTCCTCCAGTTGAGTTTTTACCAAAAAGTTCTATTTTGGTTTCATCTGAGCACATGATATTCTCCCAATCCTCTTGTGGATCATACTTGCGCTCTCTAGCAAACTTCAGACGGGCCTGGACATGTACTGGCTTAAGCAGGGGGGGCATGCCTGGCACTGCAGTATGTGAGTCTCTCTAGGCGTAGTGTGTTACTGATGGTAGCCTTGTTACATTGGTCCCAGCTCTCTGCAGGTCATTCATCAGGTCTCTTCGTGTAGTTCTGGGATTTTTGCTCACCATTTATATGATTATTTTGACCCCAAGGGATGAGATCTTGCGTGGGACCCTAGATCAAGGGAGATTATCAATGGTCTTGTATGTCTTACAATTTCTCCCACAGTTGATGTATTCACACCAACCTGCTTGCCTATTGTAGATTCACTCTTCCCAGTGCGGTGCAGGTCTGCAATTTTCTTCCTGGTGTCCTTCAACAGCTCTTTGGTCTTGGCCATGGTTGAGTTTGGAGTCTGACTGTTTGAGGCTGTGGACAAGTGTCTTTTATACAGATAACAAGGTCAAACAGGTGCCAATAATACAGTGGAGTTTAACTGTTGCTCTCACTCTTTTCTTTCAACTATCTCTCACTAGTCTCTGTCTCTTTAGTGGACAGTCAACGAGTGGAGGACAGAAGAGCTTCTTAAAAAAGAAGTTACAGGTCTGTGAGAGCCAGAAATCTTGGTTGTTTGTGGGTGACCAAATACTTGTTTTCCACCATAATTTACAATTAAAGTGATTTCCTGGATTTTTTAATTTATTTTGTCTCTCATAGTTGAAGTGTACCTATGATGAAAATTACAGACCTCTCTCATCTTTCCAAGTAGGAGAACTTGCGCTATCAGCGGCTGACTAAATATTTTTTTGCCCCACTGTACCGGTCTGAGGTAGAGTGCCTGGTTAAGGTTTCAAAAAGCTGTGCTTATTAACTCTATGCTGAATGTCTCAAAGTAGTATGTCGTAAGATCTTCCCATACAGTGGTTTGTCATTAGATTAAACTTTAACAAACACAATATGAGGGGGCACCTGGTCTGTGTCACTTGACCACCATCCCAACTGCTGACACCAAGTGGACCTGAAAAAATGGGGGCAGTGGTTTGGGGCTCGGCTGGGCCCTCAGAACTCGATTCCCTTTGTGCTTCAGGTGCCAGAGCTGGACCTTCTCTCTGTGGTACTGGGTACGGAGCACTTTTGAGTCACCCTGGCTGTATACGAACCAAAAGGGCTCAATTGTTATAGTGCTGGTTCTCTATAGTGTTTGGCCTACTTTGATTTTTGTTGCCTTCAATTGCAGTCATGACTTAGTTGGTTAGTTGATCAACAGAAAGATTTTAACATCTTGAAGTAACAGTTCAGTTCTATGTAAGTTCTGAGGTGTATTGAAGACAATGTATCTTAGTAAAATGGTTTAATATCCTGTTTACCTTCATCCTGCCAATAATGACTTTTGGTAATTCTGCAGATTATTAAGATCTATGTGTACTAGACTTCAGTACTCTTACATTGTATTAAGTGATAACATTACCAGTTGGTTACGTGTTTGTCTGTGTGATTAAGTAATCAAAATACTCCAACTCTCTGTAATCTCAATCCTTACAAATGATTTTCTATTTTTGCAGGTCTTTCCATTGTAACTTTTCAGAATAATCTTGTTCTGAAGTATCACAGTAATGGCCTGATTTCTTGTAATCTCACCAGCATCTCCTTCAACATTCGCACAAACAAACGCAATGCGTATGTGCTTCATGCTAACAACAGTTCAGATTTTGTGACAATTTCACTCCAAGATGGCTTGCTAGTGCTGGAATTACTTAGCATATCTTCCTCACCTTTCTCTGCCTCCCCATTGGTCCTGCGTAGCACTAAATCCATAGCTACTGATGAATGGTATTATGTGAAACTTTTCATGGTTTACCCCAAAGCCAGCATTTCCAAATGGACCATGCTTCTTCTGCCAGAGGATTCCGTGACATCAGAGACGGAGTCAGGCAACCTGAACTTTCTTCGAGAAGGTGTAGATATTCTGATCGGTGGCCATAACTCGGAGTCATCGGAATGGAGCCTAACTGGCTGCTTGACTAGTGTTAAGATTGGAGGAATAACACTGCCATATTATGATGCCACTGATGTGAAGCTGCCCCAGAACCAGGAGGGGCAGTTTGTTGAAACATCAACAGCTTCAGTTCAGAGTGGCTGTATGGATAATATGTTTTGCCAACTCAGGGTGTGTCTCCACAGCAGGTGCTATAAGGAAATTTGCAAAATAAGCACAGAACAGGAGGTGGGTGTGTGTGCCCAGCACCTATGTCCCAGTGGGGGCATCTGTCTACCAGGCACTGGCAAATACACCTGTGTCTGCACAGACAACTTCACTGGTTCATGTTGCACGTAAGTAATGCTCTATAATCCAGTAATTCTCTATAATCCACGAGGTTGACAGTGTGTTATTGAGTTTAACTTCAATCTCCTACTCCTTCAAATTAAAGCAATACATTGTCATACTATGAAGGGCTTCTCAATCTTAAGAACCAGCTTTCACAATCAGATCTTCTAGTACTAGTCTACTACTGGTTAATAAATACAAACAGGCAACTATGGGAAGTAGATTGTCAGCATGTATGGACCCTGTCCACAAACTGTGTACCTGCTTTATTTGTTCATGGCTGAACTGTGATAAGTGTTACAAAGTTGACTGTGACTAAAGAGACAGAGACTAGTGAGAGATAGTTGAAAGAAAAGAGTGAGAGCAACAGTTAAACTTTAATTAATGAAAAGAATTAGAATACACAGCTGCTGCAGGCAGTAAAAGTAGAAATAGAAGAAATCCAACTTGGAACACACAGTTTTAACAATAGACCAAGGCTGAAGTTTAAACAGAGTAGATGTAGCTTGATAGCATGTCAGTTGTAATAATTCCAGCATAACGGTGATTTGTTTTGATCAATACGTACTTGCAGTTTTGTATGAATTACAGTGTTGGGAAGCAAAAGGTGTGTGTGTGTGTGTGTGTGTGAAAGAGAGAGAGAGAGAGAGAGAGAGAGAGACTGGGGGGCTCAAATATTCTCATCTGCAAAAGCGGGGCACTGCAGAAAAAGTGTGAGAACCACTGCACACTGCAGTAATGCACAAGATGTTCAGATACTATTGCCACTCATTGACATGTGATATTGGAACATTTTCCTTAATAAAAAAATGACCAAATATAATATCTTATCTCATTTGTTTAATTGGGTTCTTTTTGTCTACTTTTAGGACTTGTATGAGAATCTGATGATGTTTTACATCGTCTTTATGCAAAAATATTGAATATTCAAAATGGTTCAAGCATGACTTTACATGGTATGACTTGACCTTTAACAATAACATACACCAGCTGTGAAAATTAAAATTGTAATTACTTAAAGTCTAATATATCAATACTTTTGAATATTTAAGACCCACGAGGGGATAGTACCTTTATTTTATGATTAACTGTAATACAGTGGTACCTTGGTTCTCATCATTAATTCACTCCAGAATGCTTGTTGAGAGCCAAAAACAATGAGTGCTGAGCAAATTTTCGCACAAGGAATAATTTAAATTGAATAAATGTCTTCCAGACCCCAAGAAAATCCACACTGTATAAGGCATTATATGCATTAATGGAGTTGTATTGTACAGGTGCTCCCTGATTTACGATGGGGATATATTCCATCATAAGTTAAATGTCTCATGAACTGAGGAGTTTATCGATTGTTTCATGTATCATAACGGAGACGATGCTGAAGTTGATGACTTATTATTCACTAGCTTCTTATTTGCATTTTCCGGTCCACCTTAAATGTCTGTAGTTACACTATGGCGCCTGTAGATGGAGATTCAGCCTCATGCTAAGTAATAATAAAAAATAAAAAAAAAGTTAATGTTTAAAACACTTACATTAACCTACAGATGGCCAGATCACTAAGACAAATCTTATTTTAACATAAAGTGATAAAAAAAACTAATGTAATTTAGTGAGTAATGGATTGAAAGTGAAAAGTAAAAGCAGAACCTTTACTCTTAGTGAACTCTGTAGCATAGCTGCTAAGCTAACTGCAGCCTGTGTTGTGGAGCATTCAATTTTTGTTTTGGTTCGCTCTTATAACTAACCTTTCTAGGACCGATGGAGACTTATTTGCACTAAGAATATAGTACTGTAGATGTGAAAAACAAAGAAACACACGATAAACTCAGCGGACATCTTCTCTTAGCAAGGATATTGTGAACCTGAATCACTGAATACAAATTGTGTATTGCGTTTTGGCTGAAACGATTCATGCAGTTCGACTAATACAAGTTTAAGCAGATTCGCCGAGTACCAAGCAACCGACAAGGACCAAGACAAATTTTTCTAGTCAAAATGTGCCGAGAACCAAATTAGATGAGAACCAGGGTACCACTGTATGATAATATTTGTTATAACAATATTTGTTTATATACCCGCTGTAGGTCATCGTCTTCAGTGCATCTTCATACAGCAGCACTGTTTGTAAACACAGATCAAATCTGAATTGGCTTTCAATGCCTATAGTGTGTAAATTCCCAATTTTTAGGGTTGGGCATTGCTGAATACTGAATACACTGTACTGAATGTACAAACAGTATTTGAGTACAATGCATTACATGAAAATACATTCAGAATTCATATTTAGAGTCTTTATTTCTTAATGTGTTTTCCTCATCAATACTTTTCCACTGCAGAGATTTCATGCTCACAGTGTCTGTGGGTATGACCAGTGCAATTACACATGCTTTGATAGGGGCAACTGCTCTGAGACACACATGGAGTGTGACTACCTACCTGTGTTTACTGGTGAGTGGATATCTGTCATTTAATCACATGTACTAATATACGTATTTCCCTTCTCTCTTTCTCTTGCTGGTCAAAAATGTGTGTTTTGAGATTAAGGTGAGTGTGGCCATGGCACAACATACAGATATTGAGCTATTCTACATATGTGAAAATAGTATAATTATGAAGGAATGTGTAGTGTACTGAGAAAAAGCACAGACAACTACACTCTGCTCTTTGTAAATTGTAATAGGACAACAGATGCTTTCATTATCATCTCAAGAAGCTCAAAGCAGTGGTTTTCTTGAAAATACAAATGATTTTGTGGTGATATTTATGTGCACAACTGCGTTGGAAGTAATATATGTACTTCTATAAATTTAATTTCTCTTCATAAATTTTAGCTGACTTTATTAGAAAAGTTTATTCCAAACTTCTTTTTGCTGTTTCTTACATGTTCAGAAGTGCACAGGATCTGGAAGAGTATGTGTCTAATCCTTGCCTGAATGGTAACTTTTGCTGCAAGGTAGTCAACAATTTCCACTGTGTCTGTGAGTCGAGATACACAGGCGACACCTGCCAGATCAATGTAAGCATAAAACATTACTTTTCTTTGTGTGTTTTGCTGCTGTGTGTTGGTGTATTCATTGGTGTAGTTGTATATGCTGAATATCTGTAGATTATATAGTTACAATGTTTATGACCAAGACAGGAAAGTGCACTGAATTAAAATATTACCTAATTAAATAAACTGAACAGTCAATACCTGATGATTTTTAGTTCAGTGGTAGCGATTGTGCATGTCTTGGCTTCACATACATTTAGTTAACTAATAATTACAAAAAGCGCAAAGCACTACAAAATGTCTTTCTCTGTGTCTGTGGTGCATTATCACAGGTAGTCAGCAGAAAATGGTAAATTATGGTCAGTAATGGATAATCATCAGCAATTATCAGATGCCACATTTCAGAATAAACCTGCCAATTAGTCAACAATGGTCAACAAACTGTCGCAGCAGAAATCAAGACTCCTCAGATCAGGTTGTCAAATTTTGGGGAGTTCATGTGAATTGTAGCTTCTGTTGCCTGTCCTTTGCTGACAGGAGTAACTCCCAGTGGTCTTCTGCTACTGTAGCCCATCTGCTTCAAGGTTTGACATGTTGTGCATTCAGAGATGCTCTTCTGCATACCTCAGTTGTAGTGAGTGGTTATTTCAGTTACTGTTGCCTTTCTATCAGCTCGAACCAGGTTGCCCATTCTCCTCTGTCTTCTGATATGAACAAGGCATTTTTTCCAGAGAACTCCCACTCACAGGATATTTTCTCTTTTTTGGACCATTCTCTGTAAACCCTAGAGATATCTATCTATGAAAATCCCAGTAGATCAGCAGTTTCTGAAATACTCAGAGCAGTCCGTCTAGCATCAACAACCATGCCACGTTCAAAAAAAAAATAATTCTTCCCTATTCTGATGCTCGATTTGAACTTCAGCAGGTCATCTTGACCATGTCTGCATGCCTAAATGCACTGAGCTGCTGCCATGTGATTGGGTGATTGTATATTTGTGTTAATAAGTAGCTCAACGTGTATCTAATGAAGTGGCCTGTGAGTGTAAAACATGAATTAACAATTAGCGCATTTTAGAGCTTATATAATTATGAGCTTCAGTATCAGTAGATCTTTCTCATTTGCACACTCTCATTAGACACAAAAGTAAGGAAAATACATTATTGGGTCCTGAGCTAAAAAAAAAATTATTTTCACGAATCACTGAAATTACACTTTTCATCTAAAAATTTGCTATTGTCTTGTTATGCTGCTTATATCATAATAATGTTTGAATAATCAAAGAAATAGTGAGATTTTCAGGGAATTATTTGTGGCTAATGCAGCACATGTTCTGTATAAAATGCAACCCAGCAGAGGGATGCAGCAGGTCTGAAAAATGTATGGGAGATTTATGGGAGCACCTTATCTCAGTGACAGGGCTGTTCATCTCAAGAGCAATTCTCTCTCACACACAAAACATCATCCAAACTTGTGGAACAGGTGATTAGCTGAGCTCTGCTGGTTCAAAATAGAGTTTTGATAGCTTTTGGACCCAGGCTTCACTCCTCTAGGCAAAATACAGTTTTGCCTCCTTACATTTAACAGACAGACATTTTCTAGCAGACCAAACAATCAGCAACACATAGATATGTATTAAACACAAAAGTGTAATTCAAAATAACAAAATACTGTTATTAGCAGATGAACATTCAAATATAAACATAGCCAGGCCAGTACCAAACATAGACAAACACATACAAACATACATACATACTCTCAGTTGCTCAGATGCAGACACTTTAGAGATGCCAGTACCTAATGCATACCTGTAATTGTGGGAGGAAACTGGAGTACCTGAAGGAAAGACATGCAGACATGGGGAGAACATACAAATTCCACACATATAGCAGCAGACCTGAAATTTGCACCCCAGTCTCGAACATGGATCTCTGGAGCTGTGAGGTAACAGCTCTAACCACTGTGCCACCATGTCACCCTTAATACGAACTGTAAAATAATCAATAACAAAACAACTAAGTCTATGAAATTCAGTGCAACTGACAATTTTAAATCGTTATCACCCTTCAAATTCTTATTTAACAAGGAAATGGGTTCCGAAAAAGGTATGATCTGCAGCAGCTGGAAAGGCTCCTGAGCAGGTGAAGATAATATCCAATCAAACTTTTTTATTTGCCAATTACAGAATGTGTAATGATTATTGATGTCACATGTAACACAGAACAAAAAACAAAATGGTGTCCCATGCAAAATGTAGAATGCAATATAATGTTGATATTGGAGTTGAATCCATGAGAATGTTAATTTACATACACAGAGTATGTATTTAGTTTTCTACATCAATTATTTTGTGCAGTTACAGCAAGTGTTTTATGCATATACAACTAAGATTGTTAGCTGATGCAGAAAAATGCACAACTGATGCTTATCAAAGAGTTAGGATGCATTAAGAGTCCTTGTTCAGGAGGATAGTAACCTGTAGAAAGAAGCTGGATGGTTGTGAGCTAGTGCAGGACTTTATTGTTATATTTGGACTCTAATGTAAAGAGAAACACAGGAAGATAGAATATCTGGGATGTGTGGGATCATCTTAATTGAATGGAAAACAATTGAAAGTCCATCATTAAAATCATGATATTTTTTTATCTTACATATAAAAATAAGCTGAGCTTCTCAAAGATGAAGCCAGACACTTCAGGATATGCAGAAGGCTTGTAAAATTCCTTTTGACAGGGAAATGATTTAATTTATACAGAAACTATTGCTATTGATTTGCTTGATTGATTATTGGTTCCATTCCATCTCAAACTTTACACTATTGTCAAAGATTGTCAAAGATACACCACAGTCAATTTTTCCAGAAAATGAAGTAGTCCTCCCAGAAAATTATTGCAATTGTTATACACATGTTTATTTCCTTTGTGTGCATTGGAATAACACAAAAAACTGAGAAAAAAAGCTAAAATTGGTATCATTTCACACAAAGCTCAAAAAATGGGCCATACAGAATGATTGTCAACCCCAAAACATTTTCAAACCTCCACCATATTTGACTGTAGGTATTGTGTTATTTTCTTTGTAGGCCTTATTCCGTTTTCGGTGAACCGTAGAATGATGTGCTTTACCAAAAAGCTCTTTCTTGGTCTCTGTACACAAGACTTTTTCCCAGAAGGATTTTGGCTTATGCATGTACATTCTGGCAAACTGCAGTCTAGCTTATTTTGTTTCTGTGTCAGCAGTGGAGACCCATCAGCCATAATGTTTCATTTCATTCTAATGTCGACAGATAGTTTGCACTGACACTGATGCACCCTGAGCCAGCAGGACAGCTTGAATTTCTTTGGAACGTGATTGGGGCTGCTAATCCACCATCCAGACTATCCTGCATTGCAACCTTTCATCAATTTACTCTTCCGTCCACGTCCAGGGAGGTTAGCTACAATGTCATAGGTTGTAAACTTCTTGATTATGTTGAACACCACAACATAATCCTCAATCCTTAGACAGTTCTCTTCCATTCTTTTTGTCCTCCATGCTTAGTGTGGCACACAGAGACAAACAATGTAAAGATTGAGTCAACTTCTCTAAGTTTTATCTGGTTTCAGGTGTGATTTTTGTATTGCACACACCTGTTACTTGCCACAGGTGAGTTTAAACAAGCATCACGTGCTTGAAACAAAGCAATTTTGAAAAGGTGCCAATAATTCTGTCCACCCTATTTTTGGAGTTTGGTGTGAAATTATGTCAAACTTTTTAATCTGCTTTTTTGTGTTCTTCCAATACACACAAAGTGTGTATAACAAAACTTGTGTAATTGCAATAATTTTCTGGAAGAAATATATATATATATATATATATATATATATATATATATATATATATATATATATATATATATATATATATATACAGCATATCTATGTGTGTGTATGTGTGTGTGTGTGTGTGTGTGTATATATATATATATATATATTATATATATCGTTAATATATATATATGTTAAAATATATATAGATATATGTATAAAATTAGGCGATAGATAAATAAATACGCACGAATTACCGTGGTGTGGGATCGGCAGTAGCGATTGTGGCAGGGGGGTCGGTGGAAACTATTGCGATGCAGAGATTGGTGCAAATGGCCATGGTGCCGGGGTCGGCGCTAACGACCGTGGCGCAGGGGTTGGCAGTAGCGATCGGTGCGCAGAGGCTTGGGTACAGAGCGAATATGCTCAGGTACGGAGCTTGGCAGCACTAGCTGCTTAGTTGCAAAGCTAATGGGTGTGGCGAACTAAGGTACAGAGCTGGGTGGTGCTAGCTGCTCATTTGCGAGGCTAATGGGCACAGCGAGCTCAGGTACGGAGCTGGGCGGTGTTATCTGCTCAGTTGAGAGGCTAATGGACGTTGCGAGCTCAGGTACGGAGCTGGGCAGTGCTAGCTGCTCAGTTGTAGAGCTAATGTCGTGGCGAGCTCAGGTAGCGATATATGCTCAGGTACGGAGCTATGGGGCGCTAACTGCTCAGGTACGGAGCTAACATGCTCATTTATGGAGCTTAGGGGCACGGTGTGCACACGTACGGAGCATAAGGGCGCGGCGTGCTCACGGATGGATAATGGGCAGGGATAATGGGCGTGGTGAGCTCAGGTATGGAGCTGGGTGGCACTAACTGCT
Organism: Ancistrus triradiatus; assembly: GCA_025084515.1. NCBI lineage: Eukaryota > Metazoa > Chordata > Actinopteri > Siluriformes > Loricariidae > Ancistrus > Ancistrus triradiatus. Next base: position 1,009,121 of record JAJAGP010000004.1, on the reverse strand, counting down.
CAGGTATGGAGCTTACTTGCTCATGTACAGAGCTTGGGGACACAAGCTGCTCAGTTGCAGGGCTAATGGGCGTGGTGAGCTCAGGTGCGGAGCTGTGCGGCATGCTCAGAGACGGAGCTGGATGGCACAAGCTGCTCCGTTGCAGGGCTAATGGGCATGGTGAGCTGAAGTACAGAGCTGGGCGGCGTTACCTGCTCAGGTACGGAGCTTACTTGCTCAGGTATGGAACTGTGTTGCACTAACTGCTCAGGTATGGAGCTTACTTGCTCAGGTATGGAGCTTGGGGGCGTGGCGTGCTCAGGTATGGAGCTTACATGCTCAGGTATGGAGCTTTGGGACGCAGTGTGCACAGGTGTGGAGCTGGGCAGTGCTAACTGCTCAGGTACGGACCATAACAGTAGGGTGTGACCAGAAAGAGGACCCAGCAATAGCTCCTGGACATCCAGTTTTGTGGTCCCCAGTCGCCGCTTACATGCTCAGGTATGGAGCTTGGGGGTGTGCCATGCTCAAGTATGGAGCTTGGGGGTGTGCCATGCTCAAGTATGAGGCTATGGGGTGTTAACTGCTCAGGTCCCTAATGTTCCGGCCAGGAAGGAAGTGACGCGCTGCTGGTAAGTCAAGTCAAGTCAGATCTATTTATATAGCGCTTTTTACAATGAAGTATTGTCTCAAAGCAACTTTACAAGTTTAGATTATCTCCTAATATCTATGTTCAATCCCAAATTGAGCAAGCCTAGAGCGACAGTGGCAAGGAAAAACTCCCTAAGTGTTATAAGGAAGAAACCTGGGGATTACCAAGACTCAGCTTCCTTGGATGGCGTAGATGATAAATCTAAGAATGAAACTAAAGTCATGGAGTCATACTTCAAATAAAACGTAAAATATGCACATCGGCATTAAGTGGCCTGGGTATGATGGGGCTGGAGCTGATGACGGAAGCAGCTTGAGTGAAGCTGCAGTGGATGAACATCATGTGTGGGACTGGAACTGGTACTGGAACACAGCTCTGAGAGAAAACAGATAATGTAATTAGTTATTGATTAAGAGCACAGTGTCTATGAACAATCACTGATGCCATGTGTAGCATGAGACCCCGGCAGCATTAGCTATAGCAGCATAGCTAGAAAGAGGAGAACTGGTAGGTAAAACGGCCAAGAGGGATCACATGAGACATCGCCAACCCCACAGGAGGCAGAAGACAGCAACCCAACGTCTCTGATCACCATACGGCTCTTTGACTATGAACCCCCAGCTCTGCCCTTAGTCTAAGGCAAGGATGCACGAGTCACGATCTGCGCAGTTCAGCCAGACCGCCCACCTGACACTCCTGGCTAACAGACAAGGCTGGTAGGCCAGACATGACTCCAGACTCTGGCCCCAGTGACTCAAGCTATGCATCCTGGTCTAAATCTAGTCAAAAGATTGTGCAAATAAGTATGTCTTTAGCCTAGACTTAAAATTTTGGAGAGTGTCTGAGTCTCGAACGAAAGTGGGAAGTTTATTCCATAGATGGGGGGCCATGTATGAGAAAGCCTTTCCCCCTGCTGTGACTTTTTTAATTCTAGGAACTAAAAGAAGTCCTATACCCTGCGAACGAAGTAGACGAGCTGGATTGTAAGACACTAAGAGTTCACTCAGATAATGTGGGGCCAGGCCCTGTAGAGCTTTATAAGTTATAAGAAGTATTTTGTAATCAATGCGGAATTTAACTGGTAACCAGTGCAGTGATGATAGAACAGGACTGATAGGATCAAATTTTCTAGTTCGAGTTAGCACTCGGGCGGCTGCATTCTGAACTAATTGAAGTTTATTGATAGATTTACTAGAGCATCCAGTAAGTAAGGTGTTACAGTAATCCAACCTTGAGGTTATAAACGCATGAACCAGTTTCTCTGCATCATTAAAAGAGAGGATATTTATAAGTTTAGCAATATTATGTAATTGAAAGCAAGCAGTTCGAGTGATGCTGCTAATGTGCGCATCAAAGGAGAGATCTGAATCAAATGTGACACCTAACTTTTTGCAGATGGACTGGGCAATACTGGACAGCGATCTAGATTTAGGATAGATGTAGTCAACCTGTCTCTCACAGCCTTGGGTCCCACTAATAGAACATCAGTTTTATCTGAGTTAAATAAGAAAAAATGTAATAACATCCAATCTTTTATTCCCTTTACACAGTCCTCAATTTTGTTGGTTGTAAGGCTGTCATTAGGTTTGGCCGATATGTAAAGCTATGTATCATCTGCATAGCAGTGGAAACTAATGCCATATTTACGAATAACTGAGCCTAGTGGCAGCATGTACAGAGAGAATAAAAGCGGGCCAAGCACTGACCCATGAGGCATGCCATACTTCACTTTTGAGAGCTTAAACCTTAGATTATTTATGTGAACAAACTGATACTGGTCGGTAAAGTAGGATTTAAACCAAGAAAGTTCTATTCCCTTAATACCTACAGTATTTTCTAATCAGTTTAGTAAAGCATCATGACCTATAGTGTGAAATGCTGCACTTAAACCATGGTTACCACAAAATGGAAAATATGCCATAGCAAAAAAAGGCAGCGAGGTCGGCGCAACGAGAAGCGATAACGAAGCGGAACACTAAGCAATGCGAGGTGCAATCCGCGAAGCAGTGAGCAAGGGTGTGACACCTGTCAGCATGAAAGCAAGCTCTTAAATTGTGCAGCAATCTATTAATGCATGCACGATTGCATGAACTGTGTGGATCCCAGTATGATAGCCAAGCCAACACTGCCATCTAGTGTCTGCTTGCAGGGATCCACACAGTGCCGGGGGGAGGGGGGGTCCTAACAGGCATGTAATAGTTGATGAGGTCACAAAGGACCACAGGGTAACTTCTAAGCAACTGAAGGCCTCTCTCACATTGGCTAATGTTAATGTTCATGAGTCCACCATTAGAAGAACACTGAACAACAAAGGTGTGCATGACAGGGTTGCAAAGAGAAAGTCACTGCTCTCCAAAAAGAACATTGCTGCATGTCTGCAGTTTGCCAAAGATCACGTGGACAAGCCAGAAGGCTATTGGAAGAATGTTTTGTGGACGGATGAGACCAAAATATAATTTTTTTGGTTTAAAAGAAAAGCGTTATGTTTGGAGAAAGGAAACAGTATAGGAACCTTATCCCATCTGTGAAACATGGTGGTGGTAGCATCATGGTTTGGGCCTGTTATTCTGCATCTGGGCCAGACAACTATGAATTCTGAATTATCATGCAGCAAGAGAACAACCCTAAGCACACAAATCGTTCTACCAAAGAATGATTAAAGAAGGATAAAGGTAATGTTTTGGAATGGCCAAGTCAAAGTCCTGATGTTAATCCAATCGAAATGTTGTGGAAGGACCTGAAGCGAGCAGTTAAGGAGAGGAAACCCACCAACATCCCAGAGTTGAAGCTGTTGAAGCAAAGGAAGCAAAGGATCACATACTTTTGCCACTCACTAATATGTAATATTGGTATTATACCAAGTATAATATTTTTGTCTCATTTGTTTAAATGGGTTATCTTCATCTACTTTTAATCTGATGATGTTTTAGTTCATATTTATGCAGAAATATAGAAAATTCTAAAGGGTTCACAAACTTTCAAGCACCGCTGTACATGAGGTAAGGGAACACTGAGTATGCAGTGATCTGGTAAGTGGGAATTAAGTGAACAGGTCCCTTCAAAATAGAATATCTATACAAATGAAAAGACTTGCATTGTCTTAACTGTCAACTGTCTATTTTCACCATTTCCCAACCTCACTCTCTGCGAGGTCTCCTGAAGCATGAGCGCGCATGTGAATGATGATCAAAGAAAATGACCCGTTTGGGATTTTGTAAAAGAGGTTACACACAAGTACCATTTTACTAAAGTTCACTTATTAATATTGTCCATTTTCATTGTATTTTTCATATAAATAAGCAGAGGTGCTTAATCCAGACAAATAAGAACATCGGAGCACATGTGCTCCAAATATGAGAGGTATTGGATCTTCTGTCCAGGCAGGATCCGGCTCAAATTAAGCACTGAATAGGAAATTTTAGATTTATTCATACAGGTTACACAGAATTTGATGTCAAGGTGCTTGCTTTTTTACCTGACACACCACTATGGACTCTCAAAAATAAAAAAATGTTGGTTTGAATGTGCTTTGTTCAATAAAACATTGATTTAATCAGAATAGTTTTTTTATTTGCCTTTTCTGAGACATTTTGGAAAAATGTTGCTGTGTTCCTTAATCCAAAGTCTTTATTATATGTTGAATATTTGTTATTCATGGGCATGGATGACCTCATAGTGTTTATAAGTAGATCAGCCGAATTTGAGAAAACCTATGGGCCAGAAGCATAAATTTGTTATGATAACTCACAATGCATCCCTTACTAAGAGCAAAGTAACACTGATTTGTTCAAACGAGTAAGAAAGGTCTCATTTGATTACATTAAACAGTAAAAAGGGTTGACAGATACAGTGGGGCAAAAAAGTATTTAGTCAGCCACTGATTGTGCAAGTCCTCTTACTTAGAAAGATGAGAGAGGTCTGTAATTTGCATCATAGGTACACTTCAACTAAGAGAGACAAAATGAGCAAAAAAAATTCAAGAAATCTCATTGTAGGATTTTTAAAAAATGTAATTGTAAACCATGGAGGAAAATTAGTATTTGCTCACCCACAAACAAGAAAGATTTCTGGCTCTCACAGAGCTGTAACTTCTTTAAAAAGCTCTTCTGTCCTCCACTCGTTACCTGTGTTAATGGCACCTGTTTGACCTTGTTAACTGTATAAAAGACACCTGTCCACAGTCTCAAACAGTCAGACTCCAAACTCAACCATGGCCAAGACCAAAGAGCTGTTGAAGGACACCTGGAAGAAAATTGTAGACCTGCACCAGGCTGGGAAGAATTATTCTACAATAGGCAAACAGGTTGGTGTGAATACATCAACTGTGGGAGAAATTGTCAGAAAATGGAAGGCACACAAGACCATTGATAACACCATGTAACAATTTTCAAAAAATATTTTGTTCCCAGTTGTTAAGTGTGTTTTCCTGTTTGTTTGTACCCTAAATGAATAGAAAAAAGTTATTATTCCCTGTAAACTTTGCTTTTGTGGTCAGCACAATGATATTTTGAAATTGATCTATTTTTAAGGATATTCGCCATATTTCAAGATACTTAAGAAGCTTCTGGAATTGTGAGAACTATCAAGAAGTTTCTAGAACTGTCCAGAATTATCTAGAACTCTCTGGGACTGTACAGAATTGTAGGTAGCTGTATAACTACAGTTATATAGGGCCACTATAGCCCTTCCTGAGAGACGGAGAGACATGATCTAATTGATTGGGATTGCATAGGAAGTGGGCAACAGCCATCACAGACAAAGGGGAACTGACCTAGACAGACAGGTGTGAATTCATTCTCTATTCAGATTCTGATAACGACAGTATTCACACTTCACCCCACACCCATTACAGGAGGAGCTTAGGAAGGACCACTACTTTCAAATGTATATATTGTGTGTTACTCTGCTACCGGGTGATCAGTCTTGCTCTGCTGAATCCTCAGTACACTCTTGTACTTGATACTGCATGGAATAAAGATTGACCATTTTTATCGAGTTTGGAGAGACATCCTTTTTCCTTACAGTACACAGCAACTTAGTCAATTTAGATGGCATCAAGAGGTTGCATACATCCAGCAGACGCATTTTGCTATGTATGTGGCCATTTTATAAAGACGAGCGAAAAAGTACTCTGTGGAAGCATCTGCTAAGATGTGTGAGGCCTACAAAGCATACTTCGGCATGCCTGTTGGTGACCTGTTTCTATAATAAAAATTCATAATTTTCGTTGCCTTGGTCACAAAAGCGAAGTTTATGATGAATGTAAGCAATTTTTAATTTGTTTTAGACATAAGCAATTGGAATATAACATTAAAAAGCTGGGAACAAAATTTGTGTTACATAGTGTAATCTCCCTTGATCTGGAGCCCCACGCAAGATCTCATCCCATGGGGTCAAAATGAGAACAGTGAGCAAAAATCTCAGAACTACACAGAGGGACCTGCAGAGAGCTGGGACCAAAGTAACAAAGGCTACCATCAGTAACACACTATGCCGAGAGAGACTGAGATCCTGCAGTGACTACAGAGAGCATATGGATGATCCAGAAGAGGATTGGGAGAATATCATGTGGTCAGATGAAACCAAAATGGAACTTTTGGTAAAAACTCAACTCGTTTAAAGGAAGAAGAATGCTGAGTTGCATCCCAAGAACACCATACTTTCTGGGAAGCATGGGGGTGGAAACATCATGCTTTGGGGCTGTTTTTCCAAAAAGGGGACAGGACGACTGATCCGTGTTAAGGGAAGAATGAACAGGGCCATGTATTGTGAGATTTTAAGCCCAAACCTACTTCCATCAGTGAGAGCATTGAAGATGGAACGTGGCTGGGGCTTCCAGCATGACAATGATCCCAAACACACCATTCGAGCAATGAATGAGTGGCTGCGTAAAAAGCATTTCAAGGTCCTGGAGTGGCCTAGCCAGTCTCCAGACCTCAACCTCATCGAAAATTTGTGGAGGGAGTTGAAAGTTTCTGTTGCCCAGCGACAGCCCCAAAACATCACTGCTCTAGAGGAGATCTGCATGGAGGAATGGGCCAAAATTCCAGCTACAGTGTGTGCAAACCTGGTGAAGACTTACAGGAAACGTTGAAATCTGTCATTGCCAACAAAGTTTATGTCACAAAGTAGAGTTGAACTTTTTTTATTGACCAAATACTTATATTCCACCATCATTTAAAATTTAATTCTTTAAAACTGCTACAATGTGATTTCCTGGATTTTTTTTTTCATTTTGTCTCTCATAGTTGAAGTGTATGATGAAAATTACAGACCTCTTTCATCCTTCTCAGTAGGAGAACTTGCGCAATCAGTGGCTGACTAAATACGTTTTTGCCCGACTGTATAGCTTTTCATAAGGCAGTTCCACCAGCTTGGCAGAAAGTGCCAGCTGCTGCATCCAGCAGTTCTCAGGGCCTGGGTTCAATTCCCAGATGGGGTTTGCTATGTGAAGGTCAAGTGGTATGTTTGCAAAACTCTGTGATTACTGCCCAGGGTGTATCAATCCCTGCACTTAGAGACCTAAGGTGGTCTAATATGCTATCCAACAATCTATAATCTGCACCCTTTGTGATAGGCTTAGCCCCTGCGACCCTGACTAGGACAGTACAGGGTTTAAAAGATGAACAATAAGTAAAACTGTTAGCTACTCAGCTAAAAATTGCTACTTTGCATTGTCTTCCTGTGACAATACTTCTTGTATTCGCCTTCACAATGGTTCTGTAAGCTGACAGTTTATCCGGTTTATGTTCACCATGGCCATGGTTGGCATGGCCTGTGTGGAGTATGCATGTGCTTCTTGTGTCCATATGAATTTACTCCATGGGCTCTGGTTACCTCCCACATTCCAAAGACATGCAGCATGTTAGTTGGTGGCTCTAAATTGGCCTAGTCTGAATGTGTCTGATTAGTATTGATGTAACCTTGTTCCTGCTGTGAATACCTATTGATGTTGATGTGCCATTAAATAAACAAACAAAAATCCAATCCAATCACCATGGCCATAGGAAGATGGCGTTGTTCACAGTCTTTGCAAAACACCTAAATATCCCTGTCGAATCATGTCCTCACTCTGCAGAGTAGTCGCATGTTGTGGTGTAATGAATCTTGTAATACAAATGCTTCTATTCAGTGAGAAACTCTAAACTGGTACTGGCATCCAATACTGCTTCCAACTGGGCACCTTTTGCTGGTGATTTGCCAGGGATTAATAATTGGGGAGGGACAATAGTGTTGGCTCATGATTTGCTGATAGTTTGCTTAGAGTATGTGGATCCATAGGACACTGAGAAAGTTGCTTTTGTGTCTTCCTTTTTGCATGTACTAAGAGGCAAGCAAATTCTTATGAGAGTGCATTTTGATTCTTAAGTTCTCTGTCCACCTGGAATATCAACATGCCATCTGGGAAATAATTGGGAATCAGCACTGGTTCCTGAAGGGAGTGGTAAATTACTTTCAGCACAATAGTGCCACTGACATGGTATTGTCATAGTAGTGTGTGCTTGCTATATAGAAAACCATTTTGACATACCTTGTGCCCAAACAGAAATCAGTCTTATTATTTTTATGCAAAATTTGTGTGATCCTTTAGCCCTTTATCTGAGGTTCCTTTGTGAACCCAGAGCTATAATAACCAGTAGTGCAAGAAGTTTGTGTGCTTTGGTTTCACATTTTTTGTGTTTATCTCATACATGATGTCTGGCAAATATCCCATCTCAGGCTATGTTTCCGCTGTGTGTCTTCTAGTTAAATGAAGACAACTTGACACTTAATCTGCTTGTGTGTGTGAGCCTGGCATCAGTGGTATTGTTTTTTTCTCTGATGACTGGAGCACTCATGTTGGTTTTGAAGAGGAGGTCTACATGTGGCGCCTACAGCCCAAGCCGACAGGAGAAGGAGGGATCCCGTGTGGAGATGTGCAGCATGGTGCAGCCTCCACATACTGAGAGACTCATCTAAAGCTCCGTTACGAATAATCTCATAACTTCTCTCCAGAATACACTCACTGATCCCTTTATTAGGTAGAACACCTCGTTTCTACATTCGTTGTCTGTTTTATCAGTTCCAATGACCATATATAAACACTTTGTAGTTCTACAATTACAGACTGTAGTCCATTTGTTTCTCTACATTCTGTGTTAGTCCTCTTTTATGCTTGTCAGGACTAGGGGTGTGCATTATTGAAAAAAATTTTATCTCAGTATTTTTTTGGGATTTTTATCTGTAACGATAATTAGACAATACAAATCTTAGGTCTAAAGTATTCACCAGTTGTTTGAGCCCATCTCTCCGAACTTACCAAACTGGCACCATGTCTTTATGATGTAATAGGTAACAGCATTTGTTATTTTGCCATACGTTGCTTTTCTTGTCACAAGGCACTTTTTGCATTTGACTCCATTATAGTTTGCTGAGTGTGTTTATGTGCCCCTTGCCTTGGCTGGTTTAAGCCTGTCGAGGACAGCTGAATCCCGGATTTCCTATAAGGTGGAGCAATATAGTAGATGTGCCTAATAGAGTGCACAGTGAGTGAACAGAGTGTTTAAAAACTCCAGCAGCACTGCTGTGTCTGATCCAACCATGTAGTACTGAGAATGTTCCACCACCCTAATAGTTCCTGATCTGCGGTGGACCTGTGGGTGTCCTGGCTAATGGAGTACTAACAGAGTATGTAAAGAAACAGATGGACTACAGTCTGTTACAGTAGAACTATAAAGTGCTTCTAGATGGTAATTGGAACTGATAAAATGGAAACTGAGTGTAGAAGCAAGGTGGTGTAAGTGATCAGTGAGTGTATGAACATTATAGGACTTGAACAAGTGTCTCTGTATGTGTATGTGTTATGTATGACTTGTGTCAATACTTCACCAATCATGTTCAAGTGGTCACTGAAAATTATCAGACATTTAAACAAATTTGAGATGACATGACATAAACGTATTACCTTGGATAACAAAGGTTTTGTCCCATGTAAAAATACCTGTAGCATTTCTTATGTATTTTTGCACACTGACTCCAAATATATTTTTGGAATTTATCTCATCCACAGTTCTCCCCCCCCAGTATACTTGTATATCATTACTATCAGCCATAACATTAAAACTACTGACGGGTGAAGTGAATAACATTGACAGTGTGATGCTGTTGGTAATGTTCTGCTGAGATACCTTGGGTACTGGCATATGGAAGTTACTTGATACATACAATACTGTGTGAAAGTCTTAGTCATTCTATATTTTTCATTTTGTATTGTGCTTATTCTTTCTCAGTTCTCAGATCATTCTCAGTTTGTCTATTTGTTTTTTTTTTATCATTACCATCAGCATCAATGGCCATCTCAGCAACACACACGAGGCTACATCTATGCACAAGTTTACATCAAGGGTAGTCATATATATGTGCTCAATCGGATTCAGGTCTGGAGAACGAGCGGGCCAGTCCATAGCTTCAATGCCTTCATCTTGCAGGAACTGCTGACACACTCCAGCCACATGAGGTCTAGCATTGTCCTGCATTAGGAGGAACCCAGGGCCAACCGCACCAGCATATGTTCTTACAAGGGGTCTGAGGATCTCATCTTGGTACCTAATGGCAGTCAGGCTACCTCTGGCGAGCACATGGAGGGCTGTGCGGCCCTCCAAAGAAATGCCACCCCACATCATTACTGACCCACTGCCAAACCGGTCATGCTGAAGGGTGTTGCAGGCAGCAGATCACTCTCCATGACGTCACCTGACTCTGTCACGTTTGTCACATATGCTCAGTGTGAACCTTCTTTCATCTGTGAAGAGCACAGGGCGCCAGTGGCGAATTTGCCAATCCTGGTGTTCTATGGCAAATGCCAAGCGTCCTGCACGGTGTTGGGTTGTGAGCACAACCCCCATCTGTGGACGTTGGGCCCTCATACCATCCTCATGGAGTCAGTTTCTAACCATTTGTGGCCTGCTGGAGGTCATTTTGCAGGGCTCTGGCAGGGCTCCTCCTCTTCCTCCTTCCACAAAGGCAGAGGTAGCGGTCCTGCTGCTGGTTTGTTCCCCTCCTACGGCCTCCTCCACGTCTCCTGGTGTACTGGCCTGTCTCCTGTCTCCAGCCTCTGGACACTACGCTGACAGACACATCAAACCTCCTTGCCACAGCTCACATTGATGAGCTGCACTACCTGAGCCACTTGTGTGGGTTGTAGAGTCCGTCTCATGCTACCACGAGTGTGAAAGCACCACCAACATTCAAAAGTGACCAAAACATCAGCCAGAAAGCATAGGTACTGAGAAGTGGTCTGTGGTCCCCACCTGCAGAACCACTCCTTTATTGTGTGTGTCTTGCTAATTGCCAATAATTTCCACCTGTTGTGTATTCCATTTGCACAACAGCATGTGAAATTGATTGTCAATCAGTGTTGCTTCCTAAGTGGACAGTTTGATTTCACAGAAGTTTGATTTACTTGGAGTTATATTGTGTCGGTTAAGTGTTCCCTTTATTTTTTGAGCAGTATATATTAGATAGATAGATGTTAATATATTGGTTAATATATAACACAGACACAGGGGATCATTCTCAGCACTGCAGTGACTGAGTGTCTGATTCAATTCAACCAGTGTCTGATCTGTGGTGGTCCTGTGTGGGTCCTGATCAATCGAGAATGGGACAAACAAAGTATGTAGAGAAACAGATGGACTGCAGTCTGTAGTCAAACACAACTACAACATGCGGTGAAAACTAAAACTTAAAGAATAAGAAGAAAATAAACTGAAAAAAAATAAAATCATCAAGACTTTTAACTTAAAAGGTCTGCTGCTTGGTACCAGATACCACAGGAAATCATCAGAGGTAATGTGGAGTCCATGCTTAGATGGGCCAGAACAGAATAGGGACCTACAGAATATTAGGCAGGTGGTTTTATTGTTATGGCTGATCGATGTATATGGGGAGCAGGGAAAAGTAGTAATAATTAGTTGTTAATTGGTAGATACAGGTCATTGTGCTGCAGTTGAGTAAAAGCTTGTAGAAAATCCCAGCTGATGTTAGAATAGCACTAATTTGTATGTGTTACTATGGAGCCCTGGATAGAACACAAGAAAAAAAATGAAATCCATGAACAAAGCACACAATTTACTGTACTCATACTCAGTGATTATCCCAGATAGCACAGGAGCAAACGCACTATGGACAGGAGTCCAGGTTGCAGATGGGCTCAGCCACCATTATGCAGACACAGCTCTTATGTGACACCCCACCTGGCTAGAAGGAACCACCGGGCCTTGAAACCAGGTCACTGCAGTTGTGGTCTAACATATTAGACCACTGTGCCCCCTGAGCAACTACTGTCAGTTTACTATTCTAAATTCATTAATTAATTAAACTGTCTTCACATTTTTATAAAATCAGGCACTACAGACATTATAGATAAACTGACCAGCAGAAAACCGGCATTTGCTGCAACTGGGCTGCAGCTCCGGTCTGATAAGGCTAGGTTATAGATAGAGATTGTGATTAGTGTTTCATTAGGATGTGTTACAGAGACTTATAGGACCACGATCCTTTTATTATATTACTGTGAGCAAGACTCGAATGAGAATTTTAAGAATCCAGGAGCTTTACCCAGTGGTAAAGCAAGGAACAATGCATTGTAAGCAAGGAACATTTACAGACAAACGTACAAAATATGTTCAGAGGAACTAGTCAACAATTTTCCAAAACACACATTCCATGAATGATTGAGAGTTAAAGATGATTCTGGAGCAATTTAATTACTTCAAGAAATCAAAACTCAAAAACTAAGAGGAATAATAAAGTATATTCTAATCCTAATTTAGCATCTCACTGTCACATTAACCAGAGTACATAATGCATACAAGATTGTTATGTGACCTCTCCAGGGAGCTGTATGCTACTGATAATATAAATAAACGCTTCCGTACGGACCAAATGTGTTGCTTGACTTTGTTCCTACCACTTAATATACAAACAATTTGACATTCCAATGGATATATTGCCACATGACCTATTTTTATTTTTTTTCTCGTTCAATCAGTATAATTTGTTGCTTTTGCTCACTATGGTCATTCAGAGTGACAAGGTGCAATGGAGCCATGAAATGGACCATCAATGGACATTCAGGGTACAAGCTCATCTGCACTCTGTGAATTACAGGATCAGGGTAAGTGGGGTTAAAAAGCAGGAGGGACAGAAAAATAAGTTCATTTATGAAAAACAAAACAAACCGATAATGATGATTTGTAACTCAATGCTGATGATTATAATGATTAGTATAGCAATATATGAAATAATGATTACTAATGTTAGTTACTTATGGACCTTACTAAAGGTGGACTTTGGACCAGACGGTCCAGGGTTCAAATCCCACCTGCCAAGCTGCTACTGTTGGGTCCTTGAGCAAGGCTCTTGGGCCACAATTGCTTGGATTGTAAGCTTCTGTTCATCTTAAGTTGGTCTGGATACGAGCATCTGCCAAATGACATAAACATAAATGTACAGCTAAACAAGGCAGAATGGATGATCAAATGTAGGGGATATCTTATCTAAAGGACTGGAGACTAATTGCACGTGGGCTAGAAGCCATGTAATGTGTTTGTATTGTTGTGCATAACAATAGAAACAAATACTACTGTTTATTTTATTTGTGTTTTACTACTCAAGTACAAAATTACTTAAAAAAAGCCCAGCAGTTCCAGAAAGCTGAAATAAGCTGTAATTAGGATCTATGCAGTGAATGAACACCATGAGTTCCTTTCAGTGATGTACCATAATAAGAATTCTTGGTGGAAACACAAATTTTGATTATACTCACCCAAAAAGATGAAACCAAAAAGTTTGTTTATTTGTATGAATGGTGATTACATGTCACTTGTCTAATGTCTCTGGAAATGATTTCCCTAGTTGACATTTTTTATGGTAATCTTCTGTTGCTCAAACTGAATGTCTCTGCATGTGCACAAACGAGAAGGGTTTAATTACTTTCTGCTTTTTATTACCTTTTTAAAAATGATTGATTTTTAAAGTGTTCAGACCTTCCTTACATGTCCTGACCCATTCCTGCTTCACCAGCGAACACTAAGCACCATGCATGCTTATGTCTCCCTTGCAAGCCAATGCCTGCATCTCACTCAGGACTTTGGTTCAGGGATAAATGCAGCACTTTCACTCGTATGATTGGACACTCCTAATCAAGGCTGTAGTATCAGAGAGAGTGCTATCCACCAGAATGTGTGACAGTACAGTACACACTATTTAGAAGAGCAAATTATAGTGCTTTATGGTCACTGTTCTGTTCGTATTAAAAAACAAAACAAAACACGATTACAGGTATGTTCCATTTAACATACTGTACATCCAGTCGATGTCTGTTCTCTTTAATGGCTGAGGTCTTAAAAATTATACTAAATTATAATAGGAAATTGAACTCCGGAACTTGCCATGAACAGCTGATCACCTCAACAGCTATTCAACACTGCAGATTACAGTAGCATAAAAGGACCACGATAATGTCCAGTCAGTTTCCATTTTGGTCAATGTCCTGTTTCACAGAACAAATGTGGACATCAAATGGCACAAAGCTGTACAGAAGTCTCGAAAATCAGCTTAAGGTCCGAGAGGGATGCAGTGAGTAGCAAGAGAGGAATTAAGAATGCACCTTGCTTTCAGAAGGCACTGAGTTCAAACATTCAAGCTCTATTTATTTGCTATGTGTGTTCATCTCTGCTCCTTGGCCCTGGCTGGCATGAACCTTTTTCAGTCAAATATGTTGGTCTTCGCTTACTGCCAGAATATTTCAGAAGCTGACATTGAGGTGCGTCTCTAATTTTTGGATATTACAGAATCGGCAATTCAGACATGGCACAAATCAGAAGAGAGACCAAACAAAAGCTGTTCATCACACTTGATGTTAGGCTACATTTCCAAAACAAGACACCTGATACAGGAATCTTAATTAAATGCTCAAATTTGGACACAGGTAATAAAGTACATGAATAAGAGACAGAGATATGATCTAGAAACCAGTGTAGATTTAATTTAGCACACTGTTAAACGTAACAGAAGATCCAACTGCACAGTAAATAAGCACAAACAAAGCAGTGAAACAAATGCACATTAAAAGATTAAAACGATCATATTAAGCACACATCAAATAACAGCGCATTAAATGAAAACATTTTATTTGTTCTTTTCAAATGTATCATGGAATTTTAAATAATAATGTAGAAGAAAACACAGTGGTTAAAACAGTTTTGTCAAACTTTAACGAGAGGAAAAATCTTCTCGAAACAGGAAAGAAAGACCTCAGCAGACTTTTAGTTGCACTTAACCTTATGGAACAGGTTCTGGCACATATCAAGTATTTCCATGCAGCATCTCAGAAACTACAACGTCTTTCTGTTAACTCATTTCTCAGCTACCTGGTACTGGTAGTGTAATCATAATGGAATAATGACCAGTTCAACATTTTCATGCAAAATTTTTGCACTCATTTAAACTGATCAGTCATAACACTAAGAACACCTGCTTGTTTATGTATTTTAAATTTTATCAGTTCCACTTACCATAGAGGTGCACTTTGTAGTTCTACAATTATAGACTGTAGTCCATCTCGGCACACTTTAGCTGCCCCACTCCCTGTTCTTCAGTAATTACACATCAATCTTTGTAAAAGACTCGTCTCATTGACACTTTAGAGCATAAACCTTTACTACATTTCAGTATTTAACATTTAAGTTTACCTCCAGAAACAAAGAATTTTCACGACTACTTCTTGATGTGCAGGAGCTATGAGATTTACAAGAAAGTAAAAAATATCAGTTCATCTCATGCACAGAGTGACTCCAAACTATTGGCTAAGGATTTGCATTTTAGAATTTCAATGCTCAAAATTGTTCCTATAAATGTGCTTCTAAAACGACTGCAAAAAGTGAAGCTGTGTCATACAGCCACATGGTTGCCAGTTTATTAGGCTCGTTTGTTCCTACGGTGGTGGTGTTTGTTACACATACTACATGGGTGCATAAGTCATCCTGTACCTTCGATCATCAGTGGAAATTCACGTCTACAGGACTGGTGCTCATCAGACATGATTCGGGTACTGGACTGTTCTCAGTAATAACACTGACAAGGTTGTAACCGTAGTGTGCGCTTTCCTTACAAAGACTTCCTTGTAAAAAGTTCAGGAAAATTTCTACTATGCTACTTTATCAGGTTGGCAGTTTTGCTACTGTAATTCTTAAACCGGTTGGTTACTATAAACTGCTAAGCTACAGGATTGATTACAGGCAGGAGTTTTTCTCATATGTAAAAACAGGGAAAAAGTGGAGATCTATTTCTTGTCTATGTTGTCTTATTTGCCAAAAATTCTGGATAACACTATTCGAAAACACCACCTTCCTAAACAATGACTTGTGCTTCCAGGCTAAAAGTTTAAGCCCAGTTAAATATTCATAACAGCTTTGGATCACTCATACAGAAAAAGTACCTAATATTGGCAGTAAAGCGTGAAAACCATAAATTAAACTGCCCTTTCAATTAAGTTGAAGAAAAAAGAAAAAAAGTCACTGAATGTTGTACAAGCACATTAACACAAAGCAGCACATGACAGGCAGTGATGTCAGCTGTTAGAACGTCTGACAGACTTTGCATTAATCACTACATGTAACAGCCCAAGGATCAAGCAAAAGAAGTGCCCATCATAACTGCCATCTTTGGAATAAATACCTAAAGGTTAACTGAAATGAAAAGTGCAGAACCAAGAGCTGTAAATTCAAATCAAGACATTTCCCTGAAAGCACAATGTGTCACACACAATCTAAACAATCATTTAGAACATATTGCTTCTTTCTGGGAGATAATAAGGATCAGATACTAACATTTGCACTGCCCAGATTCAACACAGTGTGATTCCTGCTTGCAAATTTGAGTTTGAAAGTGCTATGTACTGGCCACCACTGTATATATTAAGGCTATGTGACCAATTTAAAAAATGTATATATTTTTAAAATAGTCATGTAGCAGACACTCCTATCCACAGTGACTTGCAACTGATATAATCTATCCAAGCAATTGTGGCTTAAGGGCCTTGCTCAAGGACCCAACAGTGGCAGCTGTTCTTGGGATGCAATTCCTCTTCCTCCAACCACAACGAGTTACGTTTTTACCAAAAAGTTCTATTTTGGTTTCATCTGACCACATGATATTCTCCCAATCCTCTACTGGATCATTCAGATGCTCTCTGGCAAACTTCAGACGGGCCTTGCTTCAGCAGGGGGACACGCCTGGCACTGCAGGATCTGAGTCCCTCTCGGCGTACTCTGCTACTGATGGTAGGCTTGTTACTTTGGTCCCAGCTCTCTGCAGGTCATTCATCAGGTCCCTCCGTGTAGTTCTGGGATTTTTGCTCACTGTGATCTCATGATCATTTTGACCCCACGGGATGAGATCTTGTGTGGAGACCCAGATCAAGGGAGTTTATCAATGGTCTTGTATGTCTTCCATTTTCTCACAATTGCTCCCACAGTTGATTTATTCACACCAACCTGCTTGCCTATTGTAGATTCACTCTTCCCAGCCTGGTGCAGGTCTACAATTTTCTTCCTGGTGTCCTTCGAGAGCTCTTTGGTCTTGGCCATGGTTGAGTTTGGAGTCTGACTGTTTGAGGCTGTGGACAGGTGTCTTTTATACAGATAACAAGCTCAAACAGGTGCCATTAATACAGGTAACGAGTGGAGGACGGAAGAGCTTCTTAAAGAAGAAGTTACAGGTGTGTGAGAGCCAGAAATCTTGCTTGTTTGTAAGTGACCAAATACTTATTTTCCACCATGATTTACAATTAAATTCTGTAAAGATCCTACAGTGTGATTTCTTGGATTATTTTTTCTCATTTTGTCTCTCATAGTTGAAGTGTACCTATGATGACCTCTCTCATCTTTATAAGTAGGAGAACTTGCACAATCAGTGGCTGACTAAATACTTTTTTGCCCCACTGTATGTCTGCCAACACAGCAAAGCCAGAGGACATGATAAATACTACCACAGAGGAAAAATATTATCAAGGGAAACAACAACATATCTAAAATAAGCATTTTATGGAATCACATCTAAAGACTTGCAAGTAAATAGGTACTTCCTCCTCTAAGATACAGTAGTTAAATCTACAGTTTGTGCTTGAAAGTTTGTGATAGTAGATTTTCACTCAGGTCCTACAGTAGATAGAGAGAACCCAAATACAAATGAGACAAAAATATTATTCTTGGTCATTTTTATTGAGGAACGTAATCCCACATTACATATCTGTCAGTAGAAACAGTATGTGAACCTCTAGGATTTTGAATTTGAAGGTGAAATTAGAGTAAGACAATTTCAATCAGTGGGATGAGAAGGAGATTTCTGAGCACCTCAGAAAAAAAGTTGCTGGAAAACAATCTCAAAAGATGGGATTGGATTAAACTAATTCACAGTCAGACAGATTGTGTGCAAACGGAAGAAATTCAAGACCATTGTTACCCTCACCAAGAGTGGTTGAGCAGCAAAGATCACTCCAAGAGAAAGATGTGTAATAGTCTACAAGTTCACAAAAGGACCCAAAAGGAGTAACTTCTAAGGAACGAAAGACCACATGCATGTAATATTGGAACATTTTCCTCAAGAAATAAATGATCAAGTATAATAACGTCTATCTCATTTGGGTAAGTGGGTTCCATATATAAAATATTCTGATGTTGTTTTAGGTCATATTTATGCAGAAATGTAAAAAAATTCTAAAGAGTTCACAAGCCTTTAAGCACGACTGTACCTACAGTGACAGATAACATACCATGTTCATGTTCAGATTCTCCAGACTCACTGTCTGATAACACTGTGTAGTGCCAGAAGCAAATCTGTTAGGTTTAAGGCATCATACTGGAATAAAATGATTTTGTTAAAAAAGGCTTTTGTAAAAATACATAAATTTTGACATAATGTTATTCTCTAAACACAGTAATTTAGAGTTAGCTAATGAATAGCTAATATTTCTGTCTACATGTGCAAATTTTAGCTATAAATTCATAAATCTATATATTATTGGTTATAAATCTGGGCTGTATAGAATACTTTTCATAACGTTTCTTTAGAACATACCCTTTGTTTTAAAAAACAAACTTTCAAGAGAAATAAAAAACATCCATCACAGTCACAAAGTACTGAAAATCATACAAACCAAAAACACCCATCAGTTCAAACAAAGGAAATGAGGGCGTAGATGAAAGAAGTGAATAGAACACATTCTCAGCTTTTATCCAGACCAGTACTGGTGTGAATCTGTGTGAGTTGCAGGTTGGAGTTTAGTGTACTGAGGAGACACACAGACTCTATCTCCTCCAGCAAACCTTTTTCCTCCGCCTTTCCATCAAGCACCGACTGCTCTTCTTCCTCCTTCTCATCCCAATTGTCCTTATTCCCTTTCTCCCAAGAAACCAGGAGTGAGGGCTGCCTGTTGCCTCCTCCCTGATGGGAACGCTCATGGTAGTCCCTCAACATCTTTTTGGACAGGACTCTCCTCCTGAGGATGCCAGAACTTGCTGGCACCATGTTTTCTGGGCCCGACTTCAGGGATGAAGGATGGTCTAGGTGAACAGCATCGTTGGTGCCCTTGCCCATTTCGAGTGCCAAGGTGTGGCTGGGAGATTCAGGAAGAGAATTCCTTGCATCGGCAAAGTTTTTGCAGGGTTCAGGGATGAGCACCGGCAGAGAGCGAGTGCTGCACTGGCGACGAGGAGAAGGAGGGAGATGTTTGCCACAGACCACGCTGTCATCCTGCCCCGTGTTCCAGCAGCTCTGATCTCCACTACCAGCCATACCCACTGTGCCATCCTGAACTGGACTAGTTCTAGCTAGAGACGTGTTCTAAAACAAAGATGTGTATGTGTTAAGACTTATTTTAAACACGCTTATCTTTAACTTTACTCACTTACACATTATTAACATTCATTCTGACTTTTTAAAACTCAATAAGATGTGACCTTTTACACTCTGGTTACGTAATGATAAAGATTCTTAGTGCTAAGAGTAGCTCCTAGTGATGACATTTTAAGGAAAACCATGTGGATGTTTCCCTCTTAAAGTTAGGAGTAGATCCTTGTAAAGATAAAAGTTATTCATAAAACATCTTAAGCCCAAAAAGACCTCCTAAGGTGAAAAACTGTTAGGAGTAAGGAGGAGAACTTTTAGGAAGTTTAGGAGTTCTCTTAAGCAGAGGAGAAGACGGTCAAAAAATCCCTACTTGGTTCCCTACATTTAAAACCCTACCTACTTACTGATTGGTCTGCATTAGCTCATATTCAACCACTGAAAAAATGAAAATGATGTAGGTAGAGATAAGAAGCCATTTGGAATACCATCTACGTTATTTTCTGATCGCCATTCGTTATAGTGGATTAGGGTTTCAGCTAGCTGGTAGACATTACAATATCCCATATATATCATATATATTTGTGATTCACACAGTCATTTTTTTCTAACACACGAGGAAAAGCATTACATTTGTTCCACTACAGCTGACTAAAAACTTTCATTTACAGAACCTGTGTGTATCGGACTTACCCTCACGGTCATACTGCAGTCAAGATTATCCATGGACCTGAAGAAGTCAAGGCTCTTAGCTGCAGAGAGTTTTGAACCCTCATCTATACATGTGGTGCTTAGTGAATCCAGGATCTCTTCCAACAAATTCATGTTGCCTGTCTGCCCTGACTTGGGCTCCAAGTCATATGAGTCATCACTGTCCTCCGTGTAGGATGGCACCTCCCCACTGTCCTCAAAAGAGATCCTACAGGCAAAAACATACATATTTCACATTCTGAAACTGATCCCGATGTTTCACACAGAAACATGGTTGATGTGAGAGAAACGAACACCAGGTGGCAGTATTGCAACAACAAAGAGAATTTTAGAAATAAAAGGTATGGTTGAGGACCACTGCATACACTTCGGAAACCTTCATGCACAGACACAATTTCACAACAGGTAACAGTTTTGATTGACACTTACTTGCTTGCTGTGTCCAGGTCATCATCTTGGTCAATGGCATTGTCTGGAGATAGATGCTTTTGATGCTCATACTGAAAAGAAAAGGATTAAAAAGTTGTAATAATCATGAAATGAAACAGCTATACAGGTATGCGCCATTTAACGTTCATCCACATCCGTCCCACAGCCGTGGTCTTAAAAATTCTAACAAATTGTAATATAATAATTATAATCAATGCTGCAGCTCCACGATTAGAGGTGGGAATTAAAGAGCAGTCTGTCATTCACTCAAAAGCTCAACAACTTCCTGGTTGAGATCGTTAGCTCGCGGTTGCACTAGAGACTGGTTCACATTCATTCGTTGAGTCTCTGTTTCATCTGGCTGACCTTCTGTGTTGTTCATAATACTGTCTATCAATGCATTTTTTCTTCCATCAAACAAAAATATCAGTTGTTTCAATCACTCTTCAACACACTTTGTTTTTTAGCGGCATCTCTGACGCATTTATGTATCATTTGCATGCAGTTTTCTTGTGAAAATACTCTTTACTTTATATTTAAAGTAGCCTAAAAACACTGACTGCGGTAATGTCTGGTCAATGTCCATTTCGGTCAACATCCTGTTTCACAGAACGTAATGCGGTCATTAAACGGCGCATACCTCTAAATCTTATATATTAACTCATTGTTCAGTAAATAGGCAAGCAAAATATGTGCTCCTTTTCTGACGATCATTACAGTGCAACCACATTACTTCTTTGGCTTGATGCAGGCCACTCCGACTGCTGATCCCTGAGCTTTATAACACACCTGTGCAACACTTTTAATTGGCAAATTAAAATAGGGAAGGATTATAGGGCATGGCCCCATGCTGTGGCTCCAGGCCTCGAGGACCATCATTAAACAGCATTCTTGTATCTCACATACACACACACACATATCTATGAACAGTCACATACGCAGCTCATAAACTGTTGCTTGCCACATTATCAAAGCATGCTGCTAAACTGGAGGTCATTTTACAGTGTCCATAGATGGGAACAGGAAGCACAGTCCTTAAAGTATGCAAGACTGACGGAAGATGGCCAGTCCACCAATTCACCTCATTTAATAACAAGTCCAAAAATTCAGCTCATATAAAGTTCACAGGCTGCGGCCTCAGCCCAGACTAGCAGAGGTCAAGTGTCAATATACACCTCACAAAAGGGTTAATCGTCACTCTTGCCACAAAAATAGCTAGGAAGCGTGTGTGCTGGCCACTTAAGGCCATTGGTATAAACAGGAACACATGTTGGGCACTGATTACTCTGCTTGCTGGTAGCTATAATGAAAGTGATTACAGGGGGGCTTTAGGCCTCAAATTCCTCAAAAGGCTTTAATGGATTCCTGCCAGGGCCGTAAATTTGAACTGTGAGCCACTCTGGCCAAAAAGAAGGGACTGGATGCACCTGCGGAACACAATCACTGTAACTTGTAGAGTGTTTCTGTGGTTGTGTGTGAAAACTGTGATGAAATTACTGAAGACCAAGTCCGTCAACACAAAAAACATGATATGAAGATCAGAATCTAAGTGTCACTCAAATTTGATTTAGCAATTAACCAGAGCTAGCTTCCCATGGTCACCTGA
Organism: Ancistrus triradiatus; assembly: GCA_025084515.1. Taxonomy (NCBI): domain Eukaryota; kingdom Metazoa; phylum Chordata; class Actinopteri; order Siluriformes; family Loricariidae; genus Ancistrus; species Ancistrus triradiatus. The sequence goes on along the minus strand of JAJAGP010000004.1, from coordinate 986,856 downwards.
TGATTTAAAGTGTATAAGATTTAATCTGAAAAGGAGAAGCTAGCTAGGTTTGAAAAGGAGCTAGCTTTGGATGTTTTGGTGGTGGTCTTTGGGTCTTGGTATTAGCTCTAAAACACACTTTTTGCTCATTTTATACATTTAGCAAGGGGCTGTGTCTGGCAGTTCCTCCTCTTCAAAGTGTGGAGGTGTTTATTAAAACAAGATGAGCCCCCCTTGTTTTTAAACAACAGCAATACAAGGTCCGGAGCTCAGACACATAACACTACACCTTTCTACACATGGCAGGGATCAGTACGGAGACAATAGACACCTTCCCATCAGTCTGACAAATGATTTCAGCTCAGTCTGCACCATGGCGGTTTGTAGACACAGTACTTTAACAGTAATTATATTATGGATATGTCTTAGAGACTGGCAAAGATGATGACGTGGCACTCTGTGTGTGTCTACTTATCAGAGTTTAAAAAAAAAAGAAAAGTTAACATGTCACAAGATGACTGAATCTGCCCTTACACTTTGTCTCTCTAAGTTGCCAACATGAACAAAAAAAATGAAATAAAGTTAAACAGAACAGTTGCTTTTTTCTTTTCATACTTGCACTGGTTATATTCACTGCTCTGAAAGAGGCCAAGGAACAACACAGTATATTAAATAACAGAATGAAAAATGGTTTAAGACATAAGATCAGGCCTGGCCAAAACCACTACTGCTGGAACAAAAGAATGCGGGCATGAGCCTATTTGATTCTGTTACATACGCACTAAATCATAAAGTGCATATTGAGCTGCTCTGTCTCCATTAAGGTCTTGGTGGAAAAAAGAGCTGTCTTGGGTCTGAGTAATACAGACTCCTCACTCAGGAATAAGTCTGCAAAATTGCAGAGCTCCACGATATTTTGTAAATGACAGAATGTAAATGTCATTTCGCTGACTGTCAAGAAATGAAGGCTGGGATATAGTATTGTATGCTTAACTAGAAATAAATACATTCTGCTCATCAGTATGGTTTTAATAGGTTAATCATTTTCACAGAGGCCAGGTTATGTGAAGCAGTCATGGGGCTTTCCAATTCAACCAAACCCTCTGCCAGTTGAATAGCAGACCTCATGTTATTCATTTCACATGCCTATTTTAGACAGTTAGCTCATCTCGACCACTTGGCAGCATTTGGAAAGCATGGCTGGAAAACACAAACAAACTCCCCCAGTGCCTCAGAATCCAAAATGCAGCCAAACCTTTGACTGGCTCTTTCTGCAAGACACTTTCAAGAATATCAGAGGGAGGTGTTTTGGCACATCACACTTTTAAAAGGCAACTTAAAGCTTGCCATGTGCACAATGTTTTAATACACCCAGTAGATGGCAGTTTGGTTACAGCCGAGTCTTCCTGTCATAAGCAAGCCACTCACTAAAATGGTGCATCCTTCTCATATTAGTAATGCAGATGTGCTGCTTGCTCAACTCATAAGAATCTGCCCACTCGCCAAGAGCACTTTTTCTATTTGTATGTCAATGTTCTTTGACACTCAACAAATCTGCCACAACCCTGGCAGTCCTCCAGACTCACAATGAGCCTCTCTCTCATTCTACCCATTTCTCTCCAGTCTTTTCACACAGACAATTAAACGTATAGACAGCAAGAATTGCAGGAAAAATGGATTAAACGGCTAATAGACGTTTTGTTTCGTTTATTCATTTATTTAACGTCGCTATCAGCATCAGTGGCCATGTGTCATCAGCGACACACACAAGGATACATCCATACACAAGGTTACCTCAAGACAAGTCACTCATACACTCAAGTCAATGTCAATTAACCTAACATGCAGGTCTTTGGACTGTGGGAGGAAACTGGAGTACCCGGAGTAAACCCACACGGACACCGGGAGGACATGCAGACTCCACACAGAAAGGACCCAGGGATTGAACCCAGGACCTTCTTGCTGTGAGGCGGCGATGCTACCCACCGAGCCACCGTGCCGCCCGGCTAAAAGATAGGAGACTCTCCTAAACATAATAGTTAATATGCATGCAGTAAGCAACACTATCTCTAAGTGCTAACGCAAGACTTACATGAGGGATTTGTGATTTCAAACACTCAATTAGATTCACAGTCTGAAAGAAGAAAAAACAGATGAGACAGGAAATCAGACAGAAACAAAAGAAATTAAATGTACCTTTCAATGTTTCAGTATGGATGTTTATGGCATGTGTCACAGATCAAGTATGTCTTGTCTGAGCTGTTCAAAGATGTGGAGAGTAGAAACTGAGATATTAAACTGTAACAGCACTCGTATGATCTGGTCACTGCATAAAGCAGTATGGAAATGAAGGTGGAGGCCTAGGAGCTGCAAGCACAGAGGTCTATGAATTATACACTACTTGAGCAGGGCTTTCTAGGCTTTCTTTTAATATGCAGAGCTGCTCAACTATCCCTGGCAAAGGGGGATCCATCTGCCCATCTCAACCAGCGTGTGTGTGTGTGTGTGTGTGTTCGTGTGTCGCACTGTCTCTGGGGATGGGCTACACACAGAGCCACACACAGTCATAGTTTCATTCAGAAACAGCAAACCTATGCAGATGTGCAGGAATCAACTTCACTGTGCTCTAGGCTGTGCCACTAACACCCAGAATGCATTTCACTTGCATGCAGGCTAAGCCAGAAACCCTCAGTGTCACTTCCTTCAGCTGTTCGTCATGCTAATGTGATTCATTCCTACTGACCACGATACAATAAACTTGGAAAAATAAACTTGACAGCACAGGGAAACCTATTTTTAAATCATTATATTGCTTAAAATTGTTAAATCTACATTAAACTACTCTAATAATATAGGAATGCTATCACCATGGACCATGTCGCATCAGTAAAACTATTTTCAGTATTGTATATTCCATGTAATAGGATCATTCAAACCTCTTACATTCTTATACCCACAAATTACTGGATCCAATCGCTTCAGCCATACAGTCCCTGACAGAAGTTCTATCGCTTATCCATGTTGTGGAAACAAAAGCTTATAACCTGACTTTAAATTCATCCACTGGTTTTAGAAATGACTCATATGAAAGCTGAAACCCTCCCAAATGAGGTTTAATTTACTAAAATAAATTTGCTTCACTGCAGAAATATTGATCATTCAATAAACACAGAAAGGTCATATTTTGGCAAGACAAAAGTTTTATCGCCCACAGAAAGTAATGTGAAAATCAAACAAATAATTTACTTCAAATACAAAGATATGTTTCATAACATTGGTGAATGAAGTTGTGGTGCTATTAGAGCCATATTCAATATTTTGTGTGACTTCCATGAGCTTGAAGGACTGCATCCATGCGGTTGATACAATGATTCATACAATTTATTGATGAAGTCATCAGGAATAGCAAAGAATGCAGTCTTACATGCCTCCCAGTTTTCAGATTCTTTGGTTTTGTCTTCCAAGCTTCCTCTTTCATCCTACCCTAAACATGCTCAATGATGTTCATGTCTGGTGACTGAGCTGGCCAGTCCTGGAGCACCTTGATCTGCTTCGCCTTGAGGAACTTTGATGTAGAGATGGATGTACGAGATGGAGCACCATCCTGCTGCAAAATTTGACCCCTTTAATGATTGGGAATGTAAGAGGTACATTTACATTTACAACATTTAGCAGACGCCCTTATCCAAAGCAACTTACAATTGGTACAGTCTTACCATCCAAGCAATTGTGGTTTAAAGGCCTTGCTCAAGGACCCAACAGTGGCAGCTTGGCAGAGATGGGATTTGACCCCTGGACCTTGTGATCCAGAGTCCAGTACCTTAACCGCTATGCTACCACAGTCCCAGGTAGCTAATACTTCTTGATATTTTAGGCTATTGATATTGCCTTCTACCTTGCAAATGTTTCGCACACCCCCATACTGAATGTAACCTCAGACCATGACCTTTCCACCACCAAACTTAACTGTTTTCTGGGTGAATCTTGTATCCATACAGGCTCCAGTAGGTCTCCTGCAGTATTTGTGGCGGCTGTGGTGTAATTCAACTGAAGATTCATCTGAGAAATCCACCTTCTGCCACTTTTCCAGCGTCCATTCGTTTAGCAGGCTGCGGGCCTTGGTAAATGCCACACGGTTTTTTAATTGCCTTTTGTTTAGTGCTGGCTTCTGGGCACTGATTCCACCATGGAGGCCATTTCGAGACAGAATCCTACAAACTGTTCTAGTTGACACAGGGACTTGAGGTCACCAGGCCTGGTGGAGCTCTGCTGCAGTGGAAGAGGGGCTGGCTTTGGATTTTCTAACCAACAAACGTTCCTCCCGAGCAGTTGTCTTGCGGGGTCTGCCAGACCTGCGCTTGTCAAAAACATCTCCAGTCTCTTCAAATCTTTTTTAATTCTTTGTACTTCACACCCTGAGACACATTAAAGGTGCCAGCCACCTCTGCAGTGGATCTGGTCTTCAGCCTCTTGATAATCAAGGCTTTGGTCGCATGGTGGATTTTTGGCATGTTGTCAGAAGTCAAGTTGCAGTTCAAGTGAAGGTCTGGGGTGCTGGGGTTCTTTTTATACACACCCACTAATTAACCGATCAATTAGTGAGCACAGGTGAGGCTGTAAACTAGGATTGGGTGCATTATATGACAAGGCGGCAAAACTTTTGTCTTGCCAAAATCTGACCTTTCTGTGTTCATTAAATGATCGATATTTCTGCAGTGAAGCAAATTTATTTTAGTAAATTAAACCTCATTTGGGAGGGTTTCAGCTTTCATACGAGTCATTTCTAAAACCAACGGATGAACTTAAAGTCAGGTTATAGCTTTTGTTTCCACAACATGGATAAGCGACAGAACTTCTGTCAGGGACTGTAGTTATTACAAACAGCACCAACCAAGCATACACCCATGAAATCTCCACAGACAAACACTGGCAGCAGGGCTGACATTTTGGGGGGAGTCAACTTACTTTCATTGTCAAATCTATCTAGTTTAAATAGAGACTGAACTCCACAACACTAGGGGGCAGCTGAGTAGTAATAACAGCCAACAGGTTTTCTGCGTAATGTTTTCTCTAAAAATTAGGTATATGGTATAGGCGTGTTGGTCAGTTGGCTAAGACAACTGATGACTTCTTCATGATAAAAGCCAGGAACTGCAACTGCCAATGAGAAACGACATTTTTAACAGACAGGTAGACAAGTCACAGAGGCACCAATTACCGGCCTTACAAGCCTTTCTGCTACAGTGTCAATCCCAGCTAATCACCGTTTTGAAGAGGTTAGCCATATTTCAACTGACTCACCGCAGCCATGTGAGCAAATTTCAATTTATTGCATTAAAAACTGCCCACTACATCCTTGGAGGAGGTCTGGCAAATTGACAGTGGCTAGATCAGCTGCTGACTCAGCTATGGGTTACTACAAGAAATTGTACTTTGGTGTACTGGACAAAAAGGTTCCAAGAAACCCTAAACACACTGAACAACATTCTCTGCTCTAGAACACACACAGAAGTGAACCTGGCTGACATTTGTTTGTCGACGCTAAGTATTTCCCAAAGAGGAGACAAGTGCAGAGCTGTCTTTCTTCAACGCCATGGCATCAGAAGAAATCGGCTTTGATCAATGCTTAGCACTTTTAAAGCGTCAGATTGTGCAAGTTCTCCTACACAGAAAGATGAGAGAGGTCTGTAATTTCCATCATAGGTACACCAACTATGAGAGGCAAAACTAGAAAAAAATACAGGTACACCTTGTAGGATTTTTAAAGAATTTAATTGTGAATCATGGTGGAAAATAAGTATTTGCTCACCCAAAAACAAGCACGATTTCTGGCTCTCACACACCTGTAAGTTCTTCTTTAAGAAGCTCTTCTGTCCTCCACTCGTTACCTATGTTAATGGCACCTGTTTGACCTCATTATCTGTATAAAAGACACCTGTCCACAGCCTCAGACAGTCAGACTCCAAACTCAACCATGGCCAAGACCAAAGAGCTGTCGAAGGACACCTGGATTACTTGTAGACCTGCACCAGGCTCGGAAGAATGAATCTACAATAGGCAAGCAGGTTGGTGTGAATAAATCAAATGTGGGAGCAAGAGTAAGAAAATGGAAGACATACAAGGCCATTGATAACCTCCCTCCATCTGGGGCCCCATGCAAGATCTCATCCCGTGAGGTCAAAATGATCATGAGAACAGTGAGCAAAAATCCCAGAACTACACGGAGGGTAGATGAATGATGAATGACCTGCAGAGAGCTGGGACCAAAGTAACAAAGGCTACCATCAGTAACACACTACGCCGAGAGGGACTCCTGCAATGCCAGGCGTGTCCCCCTGCTTAAGCCAGTACATGTCCAGGCCCGTCTGAAGTTTGCCAGAGAGCATATGGATGATCCAGAAGAGGATTGGGAGAATATCATGTGGTCAGATGAAAGCAAAATAGAACTTTTTGGTAAAATCTCGACTCGTCGTGGGTGGAGGAAGAAGAATGCTGAGTTGCATCCCAAGAACACCATAACTACTGTGAAGCATGGGGGTGGAAACATCATGCTTTGGGGCTGTTTTTCTGCAAAGGTGACAGGATGACTGATCCGTGTTAAGGGAAGAATGAATGGGGCCCTGTATCGTGAGATTTTAAGCCAAACACTCCTTCCATCAGTGAGAGCACTGAAGATGGAACATGGCTGGGCCATAGAAAATTTGTGGAGGGAGTTGAAAGTCCGTCTGTGAAAAGCATGTGTTTGGACTGTGGTAGGAAACTGGAGTGCCCAGAGTAAACACACGCAGACACGGGGAGGACATGCAGACTCCACACAGAAAGGACCCAGGACCTTCTTGCTGTGAGGCAGCGATTCTACCCACCGAGCCGCCCACCATGATGCCTGATATACATTGGTTATTTCATTTATATAGGTTATTTTATTTTACTTATTCTGATTACTGACACTGAACTTAAGTCAGTGTCACCCGTGACTGGCAATTATATGCATAGGGAAGTGTCTCAATGATATTTGATGTGGTACTGTCATGGGATGCCACCTTTACCAAGAAGTCAGTTCTCAAACTTCTGGAGTTGTTCTGATCAACTGCAGGTACTGTTACTATGAAGTGAAAATGTCTCATGTAAATGGTTGCAATATTCATTGTTAACTTCAAGGAAAAATGCAACAGTGAAAATCATGTACCCTGGTGCACCATCTAACAATGTGATGGATGAATCTAGGCTTTGGAAGATGTCAGGAAAATACTTCCTGCCCAAGTGGGAGGAATAAAAGCTTGAGACCAATTTTCATAGTTGGGGCACTTCTTTTTCTTCATTTCTGCAGAATGTTGCTCTTCAAACTTTGTAGCAACAGTTTAAGGAAGGGTCAGTCTCATTCAAAGCTTCCAGTGTTTGGTGTGTAAAAAGCTAAATGGCCTTCAGAGACCTGTTCTCCATCCTCATCCAAAACCCTTGGGATGAAATGAAATGCCGATTATCATCTTCACTGTCTGACCCAATTTTCTTGTGGCTGCATAGAAACTAATATCTGTAGCCATATTCCAAAATGTATTAGGAAGCTTTCTCTGAAGAGCAGATTCTGTTCAGATTCTGATTACAAAGCCACATATATTAATACAGAATGGCAGTTTAATTCTATATTAATACCTGTGGATTTGTAATCAGGTGTTCTCCAAGCAGAAATGTGCTGTTCAGTTGTACGTTTGACCATGTAGTTTAAGTATATGTACATTTTACCCAAAACACTAATTAACAGTCACAAAAAGATAGATAGATAGATAGATAGATAGATGGATAGATAGATAGATAGAAGTGTTTGGACTTACTGGAGTATTGGTCCCCCATGAAATGGTGAGATAAGAAATCTCCATGAGAAAATCTTTGAAACCATTCTTCCTAAAGAAATTCTTGCGGGTTGTGCTTTGATGATGGTGGTTGTGTGAGCCCTGAACACATTGGTCCAAAATTCTTACAAGTGTTCAATGGACTCAAGTATCTGGATAGAATCAGGACCCAACCCATGCCAGCAAAAACAAAAACAAAACAAAACAAACAAAAAAAAAAAACAGCGCTACTGCACCCCCTAACTCAGTTTTTTTCTTTGTCACCCATCTGTCTCTGATTCTGTAATATATACAGACTGATACTATACATGAATCTTACTTCTGAATTCTCCTAAAAGCTCACAAGATGTGCAAGCTGTTTCACCTACACTGAGCTTGTACAAGCTGTAAGGTATTTCACAAGTCAGCAGGAGTTCAATTGTCACATCCATAATGCTGATATTACTTTGTATTATCTATTGGCATACGCAACATACAAAAACCTTTTTTCCTATAGAGGTGAGCCCAAACCCAACTGAGAAATCTCATGTATAAAGACAGATGTCCTTTGTGAAGTGGACCTCTACTGTACAGGAAGCTGTGTGACATATCTCAGCCAGTCACAGTTTGGTGTTATGTTGAAAATAATGATGACTGAACTGTACTGCTGATTGATTTAGTCATTGATCGTGCAGAGTCTTTGTCTCAGCCATGTCCAAGCCAGTGCACCAGTACACAAAACGACTCTCGTAGCACAGGATATGGCATTCTCTGTGTGGGTGTATAGAGTCCCCTGGGTCCCGTTACTGTGGAGCTAAGCATGGAAGGGTGAGGGTGGGAGGGGGTCAGACCTCCCTCTGAAAGATCCTAATTGGAAGACCTCTGGCTTTACAATTTTTGTGCTGCTTATCTACCCCCACCTCACACACAAGCACACACACCCAGAAGGAACACCGCCACATATGACAAGTATAGTGCTTCTGAATACTGTATTTCGGCTGGGCTCTTAAAAAACAAGCTACGTAGTACTCCTTTCTGGTAATAAAAAAAAAAATACAAAGAAAAATGTTCATATCCCCATTGACAGCTGATTTATGCGTGCTTGCATAAAATGTGTGAATATTTGCATGCACAAGTGTTGCACAAAAAATACAAAACGCGCTGCCTTTAACGTCACATGAAAAGTCAAGACCTGCCTAATTATCAAATACTGGATGGAGATTTTTATAAAGGAAGAAAGCACTAACATACAATCACTGTGCAGAAAGCTAATTGGAAAATAAATTGCAAATGCAGTGAACCACATTTCTGAAACTATACTGAATTTACTAAATAAGGTGCTCCATCACAGACCCACTAGAGGCAAGTCAGTTTTTTTAATCATTCACTGACCCAGTTTAAACCAGTCTACATGGGATACTTTTAGCCTTAGTAACAAAAAATGACATTTTTCAAATGTTCAGAAATGTGTGTATTTGTCCATGTCTTTTTAGGTATTTCCTGTAACCACTGGTGCAAGGAAAGGAGGGAAAAGTAAGCATGAAAGGTGTGAACACTCAGAGCCAAAGTATATTTGTGAGCCTATTCCTGAAACAGAATAGTGGTGGTTCATTGGTAAGTAATGAACTGGATGAGCCAAGTAGATGCCAAAACCTAATATCAGTGCTGTCACAAATATGCGCACACATACCAGGATACATGACAACACTGATTAAACTATCAATTACAGGTGTACTCTGATTTACAATGAGGAGACCCATCGTGAATTTTATGTATTGTAAGCCATAGAGTTTAATATATACCATGTTTATATATATATATATATATATATATATATATATATACACATATACATACATATACAGTTACACAGTGGGGCAAAAAAGTATTTAGTCAACCACTGATTGTGCAAGTTCTCCTACTCAGAAAGATGAGAGGTCTGTAATTTTCACCATAGGTACACCAAGTATTTGAAGTAGGTATTTGATCATCCACAAACAAGCAAAATCCTGCCTCTCACACACCTGTAACTTCTTTTTAAAGAAGCTCTTCTGTCCTCCACTCGTTACTTGTATTAATGGCACCTGTTTGACCTTGTTATCTGTATAAAAGACACCTGTCCACAGCCTTAAACAGTCAGACTCCAAACTCAACCATGGCCAAGACCAAAGAGCTGTCGAAGGGCAACAGGAACAAAATTGTAGACCTGCACCAGGCTGGGAAGAGTGAATCTACAAGATACTGACCACATGATATTCTCCCAATCTTCTTCTGGATCATCCATATGCTCTACTTCAGACGGGCCTGGACATGTACTGGCTTAAGCAGGAGGACACACCTGGCACTGCAGGATCTGAGTCCCTCTCGGCGTAGTGTGTTACTGATGGTAGCTTTGTTACTTTGGTCTCAGCTCTCTGCAGGTCATTCATCAGGTCCCTGATGAACGTGTAGTTCTGGGATTTTTGCTCACCATTCTCATGATCATTTTGGCCCCACGGGATGAGATCTTGCGTGGAGCCCCAGATCGAGGGAGATTATCAATGGTCTTGTATGTCTTACAATTGCTGCCACAGTTGATTTATTCACACCAACCTGCTTGCCTATTGTAGATTCACTCTTCCCAGCCTGGTGCAGATCTACAATTTTCTTCCTGGTGTCGTTTGACAGCTCTTTGGTCTTGGCCATGGTTGAGTTTGGAGTCTGACTGTTTGAGGCTGTAGACAGGTTTCTATTATACAGATAACGAGGTCAAACATGTGCCATTAATACAGGTAGGGAGTGGAGGACAGAAGAGCTTCTTAAAGAAGAAGTTACAGGTCTGTGAGAGCTAGAAATCTTGCTTGTTTGGGGGTGATCAAATACTTATTTTCCACCATAATTTACAATTAAATTCTTTAAAAATCCTACAATGTGATTTCCTGGAAAGATGTATATATACATACACACAAATACCTTAAAAATGCTTAAAACACTTGCATTATCCTATAGTTCAGCAAAATTATTAATGCAAAGTGTATTTAATAAAGTGTTGAATCTCATGTCATTTATTGAAAAATGTATCTAAACTGAAAAAGAGGTTAGTCCATTGGCGCTGCTGCTCAGCTCAGTCAGCTGGCTGCTGTCCAGATGCCCAGTGACTGTGGAGAGTATCACACTTCATATCGCTTTGAAATTCAAAATTCAGAATGTTGTTTCTGCTGAATGTGCATTTATGTGCGTTATCGGATTCCCCTCGTAAAGTCAAAATATCGTAAATCAGACCATCATAAAACAGGGAACACCTGTAATTACAGGCAAAGTTACATTAAGGTAACAAAATAATCTATAATTATTTCAATTACAGGCTAATCTTCTTATCTCGTCCCCCGTTATCTCGCCAAGCTCATCTCTTGCTACCTGTGATGGCAGGACGGAAGCATAAATGTGACAAATGTCCTGCCAGTAATGAAAGTCTAACCTGCTAAGCCGCCAAGTTTTAGAGCATCAGTAGGTGGCACTTTAATCCTAGCTTAAACTAATTTCAATAGCACATACGAACTTAAAGACAAACATTGCACTAAAACTGTCCAATAATCTAATAAGTCATGTTATAAATACTGTGCAAAATGTTTTGAAGAATCCATGAAAACATTATTTGAAGAATATCAGCAGTGTGAAATGCTGAAGCCTATTTAGGTGTAAAATAGACTCAGAAGGAAGAGTGGTAGGAATTTAAGGCATCTCCTGTGCCTATGGGCTGCCTGAGCTTGGCAACACGTTACTGAGCCTCACACACGTCCCACAGACCGCCCCACTTACTGATGTGCAAATGGGCGATTCTTTCATGAAATGGACTGTCCGAGAACTGGCTGCGTGTGAGTGTGTGTGGGTGTGCATGCACACGCTACACTTACCCTTCTTTTCTGAAGCCTCCCTGGTGAGAAGCTTTTAGTGCTGGTGGGAGAACCTGCAAGGTACAGGGCATCCTCCTCCTCAGCATCCTACATAAAGAGACAGAGAGAGATACAAAAAGACAGAGAGAAGCAGACAAAAGTGAAAGCCAATCATTTCTGCATGCAATGTCCAACCTGGCTGGCACTGATAAACTCAAATCTTGGTCTGCCACACGAGCACCAGAAAGACGACACTAATGTGGAAAGATTTATTTAACAACATTAGCCATTGTGTCCTAGCAGTTTGTGTTCTTACTTTCTATCATCTGAGGTTATTGTTGTATTTGTAATTTAATGAAGAAATCAAATTATTGGTTTCACCAAGAATCAAGAACCTACCAGTATTAATTATACGTGTAAACAGAAACGGGTGTTCTGGGTCCATGTTGAATTTTAAGAGCTCTTCTTAAACATATCCAGCAAACATGAAAACTGTATTTAGAGCTCATTCATGAAATCCATGGAGAATAAATTAATTATTATCATATTGTTTGATATGGTGACTGAATGATAGCCAGCTAGCTAGTGAACACAAGTTTTATTGATAAGTTTTTATGTTAGCTGAATTCAAATGTTTGCCACAATAACAACTGTCAAAACATGTTAACTGTGTCTAAGTATGTAAACTGATAGCTAACTTACTGCTGACATGCTATTGCTAAAAACATGTGTGTCTGTGCTTAGTTATCTCCGGCAGTGATGACAGAGTAATGTTGTTCTTCAAACAGTGAAAAACGGCACTTTTCTTAACAGAGAATAATTCCATGTTTCCTCAGATGTTTCATGAGATGCATGTTGTCAGACTGAATGACATTTATTGCACCAGAAACTGCTGTCATGTACTTTATTGAAGTGACTTTACTCTTTGTGATATCTTAGCATTTTTTCCTTTTTTGTTAGTATTTTTTTAAGTTCTGATGATCTGTCAGTGCCTTATGGGTAGCAATTTTCGGTATCCAGTCCTAATCTCAAACAAACTCCATACTAAATAACAAACTAGTCACTTGTAACCATGTTATTGAAAAGTAAACATACAATGCAGTAATTTGGTACAGTGGTGCTTGAAAGTTTATGAACCCTTTAGAATTTTCTATATTTCTACATAAATATGACCTAAAACATCACCAGATATTTTCACACAAGTCCTAAAAGTAGATAAAGAGATCCCAGTTAAAGACATGGGACAAAAATATTATACTTGGTCATGTATTCATTGAGGAAAATGATCCAATATTACATATTAGTGAGTGGCAAAACTATGTGAACCTTCAGTATCAGGTGTGACCCCCCTGTGCAGTAGTAAACGTTTCCTGTAACTGTTGATCAGTCCTGCAGACCGGCTTGGATGGTTTAAACTTGGATTAAGGTCAGGACTTTGACTTGGCCATTCTAAAACATTAATTTTATTCTTCTTTAAACAATCTCTGGTAGAACGACTTGTGTGCTTAGGGTCATTGTCTTTCTGCATGACCCACCTTCTCTTGAGATTCAGCTCATGGACATTTCCCTTTAGAATTCTCTGATATAATTCAGAATTAATTGTTCCATTAATGATGGCAAGCTGTCCTGGCCCAAATAATGATACTACCACCAACATGTTTCACAGATGGGATAAGGTTCTTATGCTGGAATGCAGTGTTTTCCTTTCTGCAAACAGAACACCAAAAAGTTCCATTTTGGTCTCTTCCATTCACAAAACATTCTTCCAATAGCCTTCTGGCTTGTTCATGTGATCTTTAACAAACTGCAAACAAACAGAAGATGTTCTTTTTGGAGAGCAGTGGCTTTCTCCTTGCAACCCTGCCATGCACACCATTGTTGTTCAGTGTTCTTCTGATGGTGGACTCATGAACATTAACATTAGCCAATGTGAGAGAGGCCTTCAGTTGCTTAGAAGTTACCCTGGTGTCCGTTGTGACCTCACCAACTATTACACTCCTTGCTCTTGGAGTGATCTTTGTTGGTCGACCACTCCTGGGGAGGGTAACAATGGTCTTGAATTTCCTCCATTCGTACACAATCTGTCTGACTGTGGATTGGAGGAGTCCAAACTCTTTAAAGAAGAGGTTAAACTCTTTAAACTGAGGTTTATTTATTATTATAACATACTAATAATAATAATAATAATAATAATAATAACCTCAATAAATAAATGGCCAAGTATAATATTTTTGTCTCATTTGTTTAACGGGGTTCTCTTTGTCTACTTTTGGAAATTTTTTTTGAAAATCTGATGTTGTTTTAGGTCATATTTTTGAAAAAATATAGAAAATTCTAAAGGGTTCACAAACTTTCAAGCACCACTGTATGCAGATTTGGAAAGCAGTTCTTATCTCCATATTTAGATAAGAACAAAAGCAAAAAGGGCAGACAGCATTATGTGCAAACTCCGATCATGCAAATTGACAAACCTGCATTACATAAATATGTATCATGTAATAAATACATTAGCTGATGGATTAAACACTGATCTACAGTACTTGCTTACAAAAGTGAGATTTTCTCATTAACAGTAAGCAAATGTAAAAACTCCCAGATTGGTAAGCATAATGGGGATGGCTCTATATTAAGCTTAGAAACAAGGTGAGTAATAAAAAAGTGATTTTTTTTTTTTTTTTTTTTTTTACCAAAACCTAGTCATACACTTGACAAATAAAACCAATCTCAAACAAACTCCATACTGAAAACTAGTCATTTGTAACTATGCCATTGTAGAGTAAACATACAGTGCACTAATTCAGTACAGTGGTGCCTGAAAGTTTATGAACCATTCAGAATTTTCTATATTTCTACATAAATATGACCTAAAATAAAGCCAGTATTGCCTTATCAAAGTTATTCAAGTTGTAGTAACATGTATCATTACACTTTATCTGAAGAAATCACTGGGTTTTTGTCTGAAAATCAGAAAGACCAACCTTCAGCCATATTCTGCCCTTCACACCTTGTAAGCCTTTTCTTGCATGAACTTTGGCCTTTGTGAAAAAGGAAAAACAGGAGAATGTGAAATTCAAAATCTCTTTACAAACGCTAATCATAAAACAATAAATATAATAATAAAAAATAAAATAATAATCAGTGTATTAGGCTATTAGATTTAACTATGGAAACTAATAAGGTTCTAGCTAAATAAAGATATAGCATTACAGAATTAATATATAATGCAATGAAGTTAAATATAAGTTTCAATGTACTGAACTGAAGAAGCTCCTAACGGTTAATGTTAAACGCTAAATTAAAATTACATGGTAAAAACAATCTTACAATCTTGTATGCAGACTTCACAGCTGGACTTGCTTTATTTACACCTTTCTAAAGAAAAAAAAAACATTATTCAGTTTGATTTTTTAAATTTAGTTAGTCTAAATACAAAAATATAGAGCTACTTATAATATACTAATATAGAGATGTGAGACAACAAGTAACAGTAAGTAAGTCAGTCATTTTGAGTACCAGTACTTGCTTGGTAGTGTCACAAAACTAATAAAGAAGCTTTAAACAACAAACATCATGGTTGGCTAATTGAGTACACATGTGATGGAGGAAATGTGTACATTTTTTCAACATGCTGTTCTTTTATGCCAGAGCTTAATGACAGTGCTTCACATGTACCTATGTGTGCAGCATTGGCTAGGTTGCATCTAGCCCGTGCTGAGGCACACTGTGCTTACATTACATCTCCTCTCGTCCAAGTAACAAGCAAACTTGTGAAACATTACCAGGATAACATGCTAAATGGCAAAAAACATCCTGAATGCTATGATGTTTCTATCTCAAGCTTTAGTTAGCAGGACAGAGGTGAGGGCCCCTCTTATGGATTTGTGTCAGTCAGGCAATGTGATCTTTAAATGAAACCTTTTGAAACTGGCACTCCAGAGGACTACTTTGGCACGAGAGAAAGAAAGAAAGAAAGGAGTGAGGAATATGGACAAGGGCTTTGCTTTTGTTCAGTCTGTTGAGTAATGCCTGTGTTTCCTGCCAGAATCCATGTGTCATCTCAGATGACTGGTTGTCATATCATATCAGTGTTGTCTCGAAATCTCAACCATCCCATGTTTCCTTTCATTATCTGTGGCACGTCTGTCTGACTTTTGCGCACTTCAAGAGCAACTGGATACGTTTAATCACTTAAACACCAAAGCACACACACAGAGCACAACAAATCATATATAACACAACTCACCTATAAAACACAAGTGCATGTCAGTCAGCAGGCCTGATAACAGGACTACCAATTACTATTCATTACATAGAATTCATAATGAGCTCCCACTTACCTTCACAGAATGCATCCACTGCTGATAAGATCTTGAATTACCTGTATTAAAAAGACTCCCATGAAATCACTGACTAAAATGGAATAAATGAACAATACTACAATCTTAAATTAGACATTAATGCCATTAAACAGAGATTTAAGTTTTAGAATTTGCCTAAACATCATCTTAATTAAATTCAGATAATATAATGAATTACCCTTTCATTCACTTTTACCTAATCTGTTTCTAAACATAAAATGTGTCACAGGTGGTTTTCCCTTCTTTTTCCAACTTCGAAACAGAGAAAATCCCACTCACTTCCACAGAAGCCCCCCTCTGTGATCTCTTCCTCAAAGACATCTGTGAAACCTCTTCCTGCATTTAATTTGGCCAGTCTGCCATCAATGAACTGCAACATAAATCACAGTATTACAGGTTATTAAAGGCGAGAGAGAGAGAGAAGGTAAGAGAGAACACCACCACCACAATTCCACCCAGTGTGGACATGTTCACTAAACTGTATTATGTGCGCTTCTGTAATTCAGATCAGGTGGAGGATTAACATGGCAGACTGGCTTGCTGTGTGCTTTGGGGCAAATTTAATTTCCTCTCCCTTGTCAAATAGAGGTTGTAAAACAACATCCTATAAATATGCCTATTACTGTCAGGACAGAGACGGGATTTGGAAAAAATAATATAACAGTATCAAAAATGCAGACCATTATAGCACCAAATGAATAAGAACCAAAACAGAAGAAAATGTGTAGAATTTGTGTAGCTTGTGTACAGTCCTGTGTGTGCCATTTCTAGGGTTTAAGGCTTTGTGTTCAGTGCTGATGGATGCCAACTTCGTTTCAGCAGCTATAATGAGTCACAAGACTGTAGGGCTCATCCTCTGCTGTTTAACCCACTAATTAGGGCACCTAGTCAGACCAAATTATTGCCCAGCCAAATCCCCACTGATGCCCTTCCTTCAGGATCCTGTTACAGGTTCCCAATGTTCTGTTACCTGTGTAACTTGTACACAAATATGTAAGACATTATTATATTTGACTAATTTTTCAGAAGATGTAATCCAAGTACATGTATTATAGTCTTTTCAATAATCTACATAACTGGTCCTAATAGCAAGCTTACACAATTTAAGGAATGGTTATATGGTTGTGACAAACAGGCAACTTATTTTATGAGTTATTCCTGATGTATACGACACAACATAGCGACCTCAATTTTAGAAATAATAATAACCTTATGAACACAGCACAGAAAAACTCTACCTATATGCAACAAGTTTGCAATTAGAAAGACACACAACAAGCAGTCTCCCATCATCCCACACAAGAACACTAAACCAAGTCAACAAGAGCTGTGAAAAAATGAAATGTCAGTTAACTAATCTAAAGTACAATAGTTGTGTGCATGTACGTGTTGGGAGTGCATCAAAGTTATCGCAGGCAGTGTAAACACGAAGCTGCATCAGCACAAGAGGTGAGTGACGTGTGTGTGTGTGTGTGTGTGTTAAGGGGTCAGAGACAGAAAGCAGGTCATAGCTGACAGGCTTCCCCCACGTTCTCTTGGCAGCTAGTCCATGCTTGTTTTCTCAGTGCGGATGTGGTTCATGGTCAGAACAGGGCACTAGATAAGGGCTCATCCCAAAGCTGCCGCACCGATGTCTTTGAACTGCCGGTCACTATCGGGATCGTCAAGAAAAGTTATGCGGCCGTAGCAGCAGAAGACAAAAGTGTGATTAAGCTCATATCAGCTCCTTCTGGGGGATAAATTAAAGCATATCTGAGAAGGAAGTACAGCGATCTGCTTTCTGGGCTATGAGCAGAGTTGAAAGGAGAGATGGGTGCTGAATATGATAGAGAAGGAACTGGATGTTTAATCAAATTCTTTATTAGTGCATGTGTCCTGTGAAGGTTTTAGGTTCAGATGTTTAGGGCTAGGTGATATAAAAATATAATATTAGTAATGCAACGCATTAACTGAGACTGGATTAACTGAATTAATTGAATTAGGCAACTGAATTATTCATAGTGGTGCTTGAAAGTTTGTGAACCCTTTAGAATTTTCTATATTTCTGTGACTGTGGTGGCCTAGCGGTGAAGGTACTGGACTATGGACCAGAAGGTCAAGGATTCAAATCCCACCTCTGCCAAGCTACCACTGTTGGGTCCTTGAGCAAGACCCTTAACCCACAATTGTTTGGATTGTAAACTGTAAGCCAATTGTATGTCGCTCTGGATAAGGGCGTCTGCTAAATGACATAAATGTAAATGTCCATGTAACCTAGTTAAACAAATGAGACAAAAATATTATACTTGGTCATTTATTTATTGAGGATCCAATATTACATATTGGAGTGGAAAAAGTATGTGAACCTCAAATTAAATGTCGATTAGCAGTTAATTTGAAGGTGAAATTAGAGTCAGTTGCTTTCAATAAATGGGAAGACAATGAGGTGCGAGTTAAAGAACAGGAAGCTATCAAAGTCTGCTCCTCACAACATCGGTTTGTGGAAGTCTATCATGACATGAACAAAGAAGATTTATGAGGACTTCAGAGAAAGAGCTGATGATGCCCATCAGGCTGGAAAAGGTTACAAAACCGTCTCGAAAGAGTTTGGACTCCACCAATCCACAGTTAGACAGATTGTATAATGTAGCAAGGCATGTAATAGTTGGTGAGGTCACAAAGGACCCCAGGGTAACTTCTAAGCAACTGAAGGCCTCTCTCACATTGGCTAATGTTAATGTTCATGAGTCCACCATCAGAAGAACACTGAACAACAATGGTGTGCATGGCAGGGTTGCAAGGAGAAAGCCACTGCTCTCCAAAAAGAACATTCCTGCTCATTTTCAGTTTGCTAAAGATCACATGGACAAGTCAGAAGGCTATTTGAAGAATGTTTTGTGGACGGATGAGACCAAAATAGAACTTTTTGGTTTAAAAGAAAAGCGTTCTGTTTAGAGAAAGGAAAACACTGCATTCCAGCATAAGAACCTTATCCCATCTGTGAAACATGGTGGTTTGGGCATGTTTTGCTGCATCTGGGTCATGACGGCTTGCCATCACTGATGGAACAATGGATTCTGAATTATATCAGAGAATTCTAAAGGAAAATCTCAGGGCACCTGTCCATGAACTGAATCTCAAGATAAGGCGGGTCATGCAGCAAGACAACGACCCTAAGCACACAAGTCGCTCTACCAAAGAATGATTAAAGAAGAATAAAGCTAATGTTTTGGAATGGCCAAGTCAAAGTCCTGACCTTAATCCAATCGCAATGTTGTGGAAGGACCTGAAGCGAGCAGTTAATGTGAGGAAACCCACCAACATCCCAGAGCTGAAGCTGTT